>OX393554.1:0-10000 GCA_947650365.1 Chamaelirium japonicum | reverse complement strand
GGGTTTGGGGTTTGGGGTTTAGGGGTTTGGGGTTAGGGGTTAGGGGTTTGGGGTTTAAAGTTTTTTAGGGTTTAGGGTTTTGGGTTTTTTAGGGTTTAGGGTTAGGGGTTTAGGGTTAGGGGTTTAGGTTTTAAGGTTTAGGGTTTAGGGTTTAGGGTTTTAGGGGTTTTGGGTTTTTAGGGGTTTTGGGTTAGGGGTTTAGGGTTTTGGGTTTTGGGATTAGGGTTTAGGGTTTGGGGTTTTAGGGTTTAAGGGTTTAGGGTTTAGGGTTTTAGGGGTTAGGGGTTAGGGTTTTGGGTTTAGGGGTTAGGGTTTAGGGTTTAGGGGGTTAGGGGTTTAGGGTTTAGGGTTTTTTAGGGTTTTGGGTTTTTTAGGGTTTAGGGTTTTGGGTTTTTTAGGGTTTAGGGTTTAGGGTTGGGGGTTGGGGGTTGGGGGTTAGGGGTTTAGGGGTTAGGGTTTTAGGGTTTAGGTTTAGGGGTTTTAGGGTTTTAGGGTTTAGGGTTTTGGGTTGGGGGTTTGGGGGTTATGGGTTTAGGGGTTAGGGGTTAGGGGCTAGGGGTTAGGGTTTTGGGTTTAGGGTTTTGGGTTTTGGGTTTGGGGTTTGGGGTTTGGGGTTTGGGGTTTGGGGGGTTAGGGTTTAGGGTTTAGATTTTAGGGTTTTAGGGGTTTAGGGGTTAGGGGGTTAGGGGTTAGGGTTTTATGGTTTAGGTTTTAGGGGTTAGGGTTTTAGGGGTTTAGGGGTTAGGGTTTAGGGGTTTAGGGGTTAGGGGGTTTAGGGTTTTAGGGTTTGGGGTTTGGGGTTTTAGGGGGTTTAGGGTTTCCGATGATGCAAACGGATCGGCGATCGGCATAGTTGTCAAGGCGTCAAGGCGAGGCTAGGCGCCCGGAGGGAGCCTAGGAGCGTAGGTGTGGCCTTATGTGCATAGGCGTGGCCTTATGTGCATAGGTATCCTCCAGGTACGGGTATATATGTATAGTATACTTGCACGTATATATGTAATAGATAGCAATATAACACCTTACTAACATGAAATTGAGCATATTCTAGTCAAATGCATGCAACACAATGACACATACGTAGTATAAATAAGTAAACAACAAAAGGAACAAATAGAATACAAACACTTGCTAACATAAAATTAAGCATATTCTAATCAAATGCATATGAGCACATAGTATAAACAAGAATACAATAACAAAATGAACAAAAAATGATGGGGGCAGGTTGGGTTTTACTAAAAAAAAAAAAAAAATCAATGCCTAAAACTAGGCGTGCTCCTAGCCTAGGCTGCCGCTTAGTGATGTTCACCTAGGCGCACTTGAGCCTAGCTGGCTCTGTGCGCCTAGTGTGCCTAGGCGCGCGCCTTGACAACAATGGCGATCGGCCTCCTGGATCTCCGTAGGGAATCATTTAAAATAGTTGAGCTTGGATTATTGCCTGTCATTTGTTATTGTTATGTGTTTGTGTGCATGCCTTTGGCTACACACATATTGTCTTGTAATCTTATAGAAATGATAGTAAACATTGTATGTTTATGTTAGCATTACAATCAATATTTTTTGTTTGTTTCTTTATGCCTCATTTATAGCCTCTTATGATATGTAGTAGAAGCTTGCCTTCCTGGAAACTTGTTAGCGTTCTTGTCAAGATGCTACTTGATTTTCTTATCTACTAGTGGTTACTTTATTATAGTTATCCGACATGCTTTCATGTGTGTACAAATTTCTTAGCCTTATTAAGTGAAGCAATTCGTATTTTAACGTATCTCTGGACCTTTACAGTCCCATAACATTAAGAGACATCATTCTTAAGAATTCAAAGTGATATTGTTTTAAAATAGTTCATTTCTATTCAATGTATCGAAGTGTTGCAGGTTCTTTTTCAACACTAGAAACTCTTTTGTTCAATTTCAGATATCTAAAGAGGGTCCTCTAGTAGTAAAAGCCCTGCAACCTTCTATTGTTCAAGGTTATATTTCAAATTTCTTCAGGTTGTTGACTCTACACGTTGGTGAATTTTTTTTTGCTCCAGGCTGGACAAATTTTATCATACATCAAATTTCTCATGTTTGTGCAGGAAGTATGGGACATTTGTTTCTAGAAATCCAATTCATGTTCTGTTGTTATCGCTGTCTATTCCTCTTCTACTGTGCATCTAAGAAACACTGACACTGGTACGGGGACACGGGTACGACACGACACGGGTTCGCCGACACGGCAAAATAAATGAGGACACGGGTACGGCGGGGACACGGCAAAATAAATGAATATTTTTAAATTTATATTTTATGTATGTTTGCAATTCATATATATTTCAATAATCGAAAAAACCTCATAGAAAACAACTAAAATAAAAATTTAATACATATTGAATCGCTATCGTTAGTTACATCCAGTCCGATTGGTAAATCGCAGACATCTCTAAATGGTATGGAAAATAACGGTTGTGTTTCAGTTTTGACTTCAACCTATCTGAAACCTCAGAAGATAAGATAAGTTAAAGTCAAACCTGAATCGTAACCGTTCATCATAACCATCCTGACAAGTGAATCACACTCAGGCCCAAATGGCATGCAAAAGAATGGCTGCAATTCAGTTTTGGCTTCAACCTATCTGATTCTCTGAGGTTATAATCTCAAAGGATCAAATAGGTTGAAACCAAAATTGAATCACCACAGCTTGTAACCCGACCCTATATCGAACAGTCCATCAACCCGTAGTGTCCCGAGTGTCTGAGGAGTGCCCGACGAGTGTCCGAGGAGTGTCCGACGAGTGTCCGAGGAGTGTCCGACCGTGTCCAGCTCCCAGAAGCACGTAGGACACGGCACATGCGTGTCCGGTGCGTGTCCGGCGAGTGTCCGACGAGTTTCGGTGTCCGACACGTGTCCGACACGGGTACGGGAGGCTTGGGGAAGTGTCCATGCTTCCTAGCTGTGCATAGGTCTAGTTCATTTCAAGGTGGAGACGCGGCCCGAAAAGGTATTTAATAATGAACTTCTTTAATCTTGTCCGTCAAAATTTATATGGAGAACATTTTGGGAAACAATATGGATTTTATGACCAAAGAATTATTACCTTGAATCCTCATGTTGATGTTCATTGTTTAATAAAAATATCTTACCTTTTTGGTTTAGGTTGTATTCGGTGTAACCTCCATTTTTCAAATAACCTTTTCATGGTGATCTATCTAGTACCTTCTTATGTAACAACTAATCTTTTGCAATGTTGCAATGCATGGTATATCGGGTTCCTTTCTGTTCCAGGAAGTAAAATTTTGGAATGTGTAAATATTCACATTTTGAATTGTATCTGAGATGATGATTTCATATATTTTTGTCTGTGTCATAATTCAATGTTTGTAATTCTTGAAGAAACTCTAGAAGAATCTTCTCTTTATATTGTGCTAAGTTTGCACTTTCGATCTCCTCGTTTCATTTATTCTGTATCTCCTGTGTAGCTATGGCCTATGGGTAGGTCCTGGGAGTAAGGTTGAAGTGGAAAAACAGTATTTTGACAGCCACCTTGCACCTTTTTATAGAATAGAACAGGTATAGCTTTGTCATTCTGTTTTTTTTTCATAAGTCAAATTGTTTTCTTTTATACATCAATGTTTTGAAACCAAACACTTGTTCAGTTGAAAAAGATAAAAAATATATATGCCTCTTGCAATAAACAAGCGCATGTGATCTGGGTACTCATTGTAAAGGCTCTAATATAACATCAGTTTTTTATGTAAATTCGTTCAGTTCATTTTGAGCTCATATTATTTCTTTTATTATGTATTAATGAGGAGCTTCTAATGATCTTATATGCTATACTTTCTACTAAGTATATGTTTCTTGTCAACATTTTTGTTAAACAGGGAAAAATAGGACTATAAATCTAGGCATTGCAACTTGGATGCCGATAAATATGTTGTTTGAACTATTTAAATAATTGTTCCTATGATGGAATCCCTTGTGAACCATTTTAAGCCAATCACTGTCTTAACTTAAAGCTCATGAATTCATGATGTCAATGGATGATAGGTCTTATTTGGAATGTGTTTCATATGTTCTTAATAGGCAAAAATGTTCGAAGAGTGTTTGTAGATAACGATGATCGATTCTCCTGTTCATGTTCTTTATTGCCATAGATTATATTAGGTTAGAATGTTTGTATCTGTGTATAAGGTGATTTCCTTTTCTTAGGTTAAGGTTATGACTTAAGGTTGGGGGGTTGATGATATTGTTTCCAACGTGGCAAAAAGGTAGATACAGCCCGCCCCTTTGCTTGTTTCTGTAGGACCTTTGAGATGGGTGGAGGTGTTCATTAACCCCTCCTCAAAGGGACATATTGCTACTATAAAAGGATGGAAGAATTTTTGACGAGAAGAAACCTAAAGACTAGTGATGCTGGAATTGTGCCGTGGACCTGTTAGAATTTTTGCTACTTTAATGTATTTTTTTGAGAATTTTATTGCAATTATTTTTAAAAAAATTGGTGTTTGGAATTCTAGTTAGTGCAGTAAATCAACAAATGATGAAAGGGTTCAAAATCATTTCCCATATGCTTGTTGCTTTTCCTCAAAGTCCCGCATTGTTTGGGGAAAGAGAGGGAATCGTGCATATATATATCTTCCCATAGTCTGTCCCATAGTGGACTTCGAGGAGAGTGGACCTTGGGCCATATACACATGTGGTCGCTCACCTTGTTGAGTTGACCAACCATACCGGGTTGAGCAGAGCGGCGGCAGTATGTCGTGCACACGGGATTGACTAGGCCTATTATATTAAATTTATAGATTATTTTTAATATTTTTGACCATTGCCTTTTGGATCTTTCTGGACGTTCGGGCCAAAACAGTGATGTTACCTATGATGGGTGCTTAGCCTACCATTCCAAGATAAGACCTTATCGATTGGAGGTGTATTTAAAGAACAGAACTCCAATGGCAGAGGATCCCCCATTCTTTGAGGATCAAGTGCAAACATAGAGAACAAAATGCCTTTATTGTTTTCGTGTTTCCAAATTATTTTTCCGGCATCCTTGGTGTGTTACAAACATTAATCTAGTACACCTCTTATTGTGATCATGCTAGGAGATCCGAACGGACGAAAGGCGTTGGACCTTGGGAACGTGTTCTTGCTGTCAACACTTGCACGTAAGGGGCGAGTGCGTTCTTAGGGTAGCAAGTAATTGCACTTCTCTCTAATCGGAGTGCCATCTTTCCTATTTTATTTAAGCACAAAAGAACATATACACTTACGTTTAAAACAATTTTTTGTAGACCAATTCATTTAAGGCTTTGGAAGACAATTTATTTTGCAATTTCTCTATTAATGTATATATCAGGTCGGATTCTATGTACAGTCAGGTCGGGTTGCTTGTATATTGATGTACATATATCGGGTCGGGTTCTATATATAGTCGGGTCGGGTTGCTTGTATATTGATATACATATATATTGGGCTTTACTCCCTCAATAGAGTTTCATTCCATTCTCTCCAAACCCTAGCCATCATCTCCTAACATGGTATCAAAGCTCTAGGGTTCTATCGCGCGCCGACGGTGATGACGACGACGACGGTTGCACCTCCCGGCTCCGATCTCCCTCCGGTAGCTCCCTCTAGCCCTAATCTTCCTCTGGCAGTCCCCTCTGGCCCCAATCTCCTCTTCCCTCCCTCCGGCCCTGCAGCACCCCCCCTCTGGCCCCAATCTCCCCTTCCCTCACTCCTCCGACCACGCAGCACCCCTCCTCCGGCCCCAATCTCCCCTTCCCTCCCTTCTCCGGCCCTGTAGCACCCCCCGCACCCTCCTCAGGCTCTGCAGCACCCCCCCCTCTGGTCCCGTTGCAACCCCCGCGCTCTCCTCCGGACCCGTAGCATCCCTCGCACTGTCCTTTGCCTCCCGCCCCCCACCCCCGCGCCCTTCTCTGCCTCCCGTGCCCCTCTCTAATTCCCTCCTCGCCCTGCAGACGCACCCGCAGCCTCCCGAGCCCC
This sequence comes from Chamaelirium japonicum, assembly GCA_947650365.1. Lineage (NCBI taxonomy): Eukaryota > Viridiplantae > Streptophyta > Magnoliopsida > Liliales > Melanthiaceae > Chamaelirium > Chamaelirium japonicum. The sequence continues at coordinate 4,019 of OX393554.1, read as the reverse complement.
CCCATCCCCAGCGCTCCTCCCTTGCTTCCTGCAACCCCCCTCCCTCCCCTCCCCGATCTTCACCTGATTTGTCGTTTTCATGACGTCTCTTACCGTGCCGTCCGTCGTCGCGATCTCCCAACCGCTCAAGGCGACCTTTCAGTTGTCCTCGTCTAGCGACTGATCTGATTAGTCGCTCACCGTTGAGGCCGCGCTCACCTGATTATTCTTTATATGTCTGATTCAATGTCTCAAATATTTGATATGTCATTAGAATTGATGAATATTTTCCATATGTAAAAAAAGAGATTGTGGTAGAGATCGAAAAGGAATAAAGCGTTGTTTCCTCCCGGATATTAACTAACAAGAGCATGATCCTTGAGTTGTTTGAAATTTATGTTAAGGCTATTGTTTCTTTTGTCTTCTCCATCCATTTTTCTTTTCATTGAAGATTTATTTGTTCCTTTTGACCCTACTAAATCTTATAGTTTTTGACATATTTCAGGAGCTTCTATTGTACTCAAAATATTGTAACATAGGAATAGATGATGCGATGTCAGAAAAGCAGCAAAATGATGAATGCTCATCAAGTACTGTACGTGGATGGTTAAATTGGCTGTCCCTTGGCATGCTTGGAGCTGGCGCGACAACTGACTCTAGTTCATTTGCTGGTGTTGTTTCAGATGAAATCATCAAGGTATTATTAATTTTCTGATTTGCTTGATGGAACTCATTCTTTATTATTCTTATTTCCCTCGCCTTTCATTATTTTTCTGCACACCACCACTTGATCAATTGTCCCTCTTTCATGCTATCTTTCACCCCCATAAGTTATTATCGGGTTAATCCTCGGTTAGTCTGAAGTCCATTGGTCTTATGTTTGCCTCTGTATCATTAGTTCTATTATTAGATATATCAATTACTTGTTATTAGTATGCATATCTAATAAATTTCAGAGTAATGTATCATTGTTTGGCTTATGTTTTAGCGTGATTACTACTCGATATTGTGAAAGGATTCTAATTTAGTTGATCATCTGACCGTTTAGGGAACCAAGATCATAGTGTACCCCCGTAGTGCCTACATCAAGTTGGTATCAAAGCTCGAAAGAGCATGTTCGGACACCTCATCATCCGCATGTTGAATTTTATTTGGAGTCTCATTCCATGTTTGACTTTGCATTCTATTGATACGATTGCATTGTGTGCTTCGTCGTGCATTTTGTCCACTCTAGGAAGAGGACTATATGGTGCAGATTTTGCATTTCCAAAACCCTTCTAGTACTGTCCTTGCATGATAAATGTTACAACATATGCTGAAGTTTTATTTTGTTGGCGAAATTTGTGAGTGCAAACTGACTGGGTGAGGTTTGTGTAACCTATGAGTTAGGTCAACGTTCGCATTCACAAACATTGAAGACTTCAACAATGCAGCACAATATCAGTTCAGCAATGCAGCATAGTATTAGTTCAACAATGCAACTTAGTATCAGCTTGAGATCAGGCTGCCTTGCTCGCACACCCGCTCGCGCTCGTACCATGGGTGTAAGTAGGGATGCAACTCGGGCGAGTTGCGGGTCAACCCAAGCCCAACCCAAGTATTAAAACCCCCAACCCAACCCAACCCAACCTTCAACCCGAGATGCCCAGCCCAAGCCCAACCCAAGCAAAAATTTCTATGCTTGGGTTGGGCTCAGGTTAGCCCAAGTTGCTAGGATGGGTCGGGTTGTGCAGGATCGGGTATACTTATTGTTTAAAATTTTACACTTTGAAGATCAAAATCTAAAAAGAACTTATACTTGCTAACACTACCATACATTTTTTTTTGCATTTCTATTCATGCAATTTACTAGATCATTAGATAATGTCTTTATTGGATAAGCAAGAATCAAATAAAAATATGGGACTGGGTGAAACAGATGACTATGATTGCAACCCCTCAACATATGGGTACTCGGAATGGTTGTGATTGTGTACGGACTAGTCGGGTTGCCCGACCCCTCAACCCGAGCCCAACCCAAATTCAACTCGGGTTGTATTTTTTCAACCCTAACCCAACCCAATTTTCCAATACATCAACCCAAACCCACCCAAAATTCGGGTTGGGTCGGGTCCAACCCGCCCAAGTTGCAGCCCTAGGTGTAAAGGGTTTAGTGTGTGTTTTGATTGCGAAACCGTTTTATCGATTTGTGTGTGGATTTGTGTGAGGTTTTAGCGATCTAGGTCTTTGGTTGCTTCGTGCCTCGCGATTCTCACCTTTAATTGGGAAACCCTAATCATATAAAGATGGGTGAAACATGAAAAGAATTCAGATTTGATATTATGAAAAGGGAACTCTCAAGACGACGACAGTGGTTGCTCTCCTTCTATCTCGACTTCGTCTCAGGAAAGTGTTTTGGCTAGCAAATTGAAGTCTTCAATGCCCTACGACGTCGACCTTGCTCCACGAGATTATCTAGCAACGTCTCCTTGTATCATGCGGCACTTTATTTTCCTCACCTTCCATTAAATTTCTGCACACCACCACTTCATCAAGCGTCCCTTTTTCATGCTATCTTTAACCCCCACAAATGCTTGGTCATTAATCCTTGTAGTGCTAATCCTCGGTTAGTTGGAAGTCCATTGGTCTTATATTTTCATCTTTATTATTTAAATTCTGCTGCTGCGATTCTCTTTTGTCGTTGGCTATTTTCAGCTTTTGTGAAAGATTTAAGGCTCTACTATTAGATCTATCAATTTCTGGCTAATTATATGCATATCTAATAAAATTTCAGATTAATATGTCACTCTTTGTTTATGTTTACCCTATATTGTGAAAAGATTCTAATTCAGTTGACCATCTTATCGTTTATTGAACCAAGATCATAGTGTACTCCTGTGGTGCCTACATCAAACATATTTGGATGCTACTATCTAGGGGGCGATTTTTCGGGTGGTTGGATAGGATAGGGCCGGCCATATCAAGAGGATTTTTAATCCCTATGGCCGGCCACTTAAAGGTGGGGAAAGGGAATTTCGTGCAAGGTTCCAAGAGGGTATTGGCTGCAATCTATTGCTCTAAACGATCATCTCTTGCGCCGAAAATTTGCACACCGTTCCTCACTCTTTCTCGTCTTCTTCAAGGCTTTTACAAGCATCGAAAGAGGCTCGTTGGCGAGAGGCATTCAAAGATCTCTCAACGATGACGCGGCTGGAAGGCGAGACTCGGTGAACCCAACGGTGGATCTACATCCGTACCTCTTCATCCGAACCTCGACATCCGTCTCCACCAACAAAGAAGAAAATCCTCCGCAGTGAAAAAATCTGCACGAAGGTATAATCTTTCTATCGCTCGTTCTAAGATTTAATGCATAAGTCATCTGATGTATGTTGCATCATCTCGTTAGAATGACGATTAGGGGTTCGTACTATTCCATCATATGCAGATGATAGGATTATATAATGAAGAATTTTGTAGCACACACTCGGCAACGTCGTCCTACGACTGCTGTCTGACTCCCGTTGCGCAGACTCTGATCTAGGAAATTAATTTTTCCCAACAACTGGTATCAGGGCCAGCGTTCGGGTGTGTGGTACATGATGAGATTCCCATCGAATTCAATCATACGTATATGAAAGGATAGTTCATCATCGGGTTCATTTCGTATCACATATATATATATATATATATATATATATATATATATATATATATATATATATATATATATATATATATATATATATATATATATATATATATATATATGTTTGTATGAGTTTTCTGCAGGTGTCGCTCTGAAAAGTAAAATGCTGAAATTGGTTTGTGCATCTGGGGGTCGGACCCCAGATTATGTGAATGAATGCGTTTTAATTTTTCAATTCTCTGTAGATGGTGTATTGGGCCATTATGGGTGAGGATGGTTTTGTCATCCTCGGTTTCGCAGGGCTTTCTGCTATGATTTTTTTTATTTTCGTAGGAAATTGTACCTGAACAAGCAATTGCTCGGAGCAGGATAGTTTTTTCCATTTACAGAAAAACGATGAAAATAGATTCCAGGG
>OX393553.1:93026333-93213652 GCA_947650365.1 Chamaelirium japonicum | reverse complement strand
GTGCGAATGAATTAGAATGGATCGTACGAATGTATTAGAATGGATCGTACGAATGAATTAGGATGGATCGTACGAATGAATTAGGATGGATCGTACGAATGAATTAGGATGGATCGTTCGAATGAATTAGAATGGATCGTCTGAATGAATTAGAATGGATACATTCGTACGAATAAATTAGAATGGATCGTACGAATGAATTAGAATGGATCGTACGAATGAATTAGAATGGATCATGCGAATAAATTAGAATGGATCGTACAAATATATTAGAATGGATCGTACAAATGAATTAAAATAGATCGAGCGAATGAATTAGAATGGATCTTACGAATAAATTAGAATGGATAGTACGAATGAATTAGAATAGATCGTACGAATGAAATAGAATGGATCATACGAATGAATTAGAATGGATCATGTGAATGAATTAGAATGGATCGTACGAATGAATTAGAATGGATCGTGCAGATGAATTAGAATGGATCGTATGAATGAATTAGAATGGATGGTACGAATGAATTAGAATGGAATGTGCGAATGAATTAGAATGGATCATACGAATGAATTAGAATAGATCGTGCGAATGAATTAGAATGGATCGTACGAATGAAAAAGAATGGATCGTACGAATGAATTAGAATGGATCGTGCGAATGAATTAGAATAGATCGTAGGAATGCATTAGAATGGATCGTATGAATGAATTAGAATGGATCATATGAATGAATTAGAATAGAATGTGCGAATGAATTAGAATGGATTCTATGAATGAATTAGAATAGAATGTGCGAATGAATTAGAATGGATCGTGTGAATGAATTAGAACGGATCGTGCGAATGAATTAGAATGGATCGTGCGAATGAATTACAATGGATCATACGTATGAATTAGAATGGATAGTACAAATGAATTAGAACGGATCGTACGAATGAATTAGAATAGATCGTACGGATGAATTAGAATGGATAATGCGAATGAATTAGAATGGATCGTGCGAATGAATTAGAATGGATTGTACGATTGAATTAGAATAGATCGTACGAATGAATTAGAATAGATCGTGCGAATGAATTAGAATGGATCGTACAAATGAATTAGAATGGAATGTGCGAATGAATTAGAATGGATCGTCTAAATGAATTAGAATAAATCATACGAATAAATTAGATTGGATCGTACGAATGAATTAGAATGGAATGTGCGAATGAATTAGAATGGAACGTACGAATGAATTAGAATGGATCGCTCGAATGAATTAGAATGGATCGTATGAATGAATTAGAATGATCGTACGAATGAATTAGAATGGATCGTTCGAATGAATTAGAATGGATAATCTGAATGAATTGGAATGAATCATACGAATGAATTAGAATGGATCATACGAAAGAATTAGAATGGATCGTGTGAATGAATTAGAATGGATCTTACGAATAAATTAGAATGGATAGTACGATTGAATTAGAATAGATCATACGAATGAATTAGAATGGATACATTTGTATGAATTAGAATGGATCATCTGAATGAATTAGAATGGATCATACTAATGAATTAGAATGGATTGTATGAATGAATTAGAATGGAATGTGCGAATGAATTAGAATAGATAGTGCGAATGAATTAGAATGGATCGTACGAATGAATTAGAATGGATCGAGTGAATGAATTAGAATGGATCGTACGAATGAATTAGAATGGATACATTCGTACGAATAAATTAGAATGGATCGAACGAATGAATTAGAATGCATACATTCATATGAATTATAATGGATAGTACGAATGAATTAGAAAGGATCGTGCAAATGAATTAGAATGGATCATACGAATAAATTAGAATGGATCGTGCGATTGAATTAGAATGGATCGTACGAATGAATTAGAATGGATCGTACGAATGAATTAGAATGGATTGTACGAATGAATTAGAATGGAATGTGCGAATGAATTGGAATAGATCGTGCGAATGAATTAAAATGAATCATACGAATGAATTAGAATGGATCATGCGAATGAATTAGAATGGATCGTACGACTGCATTAGAATGGATCGTGCGAATGAATTAGAATGGATCGTACGAATGAAATAGAATGGATCGTACGAATGAATTAGAATGGATCTTACGAATGAATTAGAATGGATAGTACGAATGAATTAGAATGGATCGTACGAATAAATTAGAATAAATCGTGGGAATGAATTAGAATGGATCATTTGAATGAATTAGAATGGATACATTCGTATGAATTAGAATGGATACATTCGTATGAATTAGAATGGATCGTACGAATAAATTAGAATGAATGTGCGAATGAATTAGAATGGATCTTACGAATGAATTAGAATGGATAGTACGAATGAATGGATCGTTCGAATGAATTAGAATGGATCGTGCGAATGAATTAGAATGGATCGTGCAAATGAATTAGAATGGATTATCCGAATGAATTAGAATGGATCGTACGAATGAATTAGAATGGATCATACGTATGAATTAGAATGGATCCTGTGAATGAATTAGAATGAATCATACGAATGAATTAGAATGGATTGTGCGATTGAATTAGAATGGATCGAGTGAATGAATTAGAAAAGATCTTACAAATGAATTAGAATGAATAGTACGAATGAATTAGAATAGATCGTTCGAATAAATTCATTCTAATTCTAATTCGCACGATCCATTCTAATTCATTCGTACAACCCATTCTAATTTATTCGTACGAATGTATCCATTCTAATTCATTCAGACGATCCATTCTAATTCATTTGAACGATCCATTCTAATTCATTCGCATGATCCATTCTAATTCATTCGTACGATCCATTCTAATTCACTCGTACGATCCATTCTAATTCATTCGTATGATCCATTCTATTTCATTCGCACATTCCATTCTAATTCATCCGCACGATCCATTCTAATTCATTCGCACGATCCATTGTAATTCATTCGTATGATCCATTCAAATTCATTCATACGATCCATTGTAATGCATTCATACGATCCATTCTAATTCATTCGCACGATCCATTCTAATTCATTCGCACGATCTTTTCTAATTCATTCGTTCTATCCATTCTAATTCATTCGTAAGATCCATTCTAATTCATTTGCACGATCCATTCTAATTCATTCAGACGATCCATTCTAATTCATACGAATGTATCCATTCTAATTCATTCATTTGATTCATTCTAATTCATTCACACGATCCATTTTAATTCATTCGTACAATCCATTCTAATTCATTCGCATATTCCATTCTAATTCATTCGTACGATCCATTCTAATTCATTCGTATGATTCATTCTAATTCATTCGTATGATCTATTCTAATTTATTAGCATGATCCATTTTAATTCATTCGGACGATCCATTCTAATTCATTCGTACGATCCATTCTAATTCATTCGTACGATCTATTCTAATTCATTCATATGATCCATTTTACTTAATTTGCATGATCCACTCTAATTCATTCATACGATCTATTCTAATTCATACGAACGATCCATTCTAATTCATTCGTACAATCCATTCTAATTCATTCGTACGATCTATTCTAATTCATTCGCATGATCCACTCAAATTCATTCATACGATCCATTCTAATTCATTTGTATGATTCATTCTAATTCATTCATATGATTTATTCTTATTCATTCGTTCGATCTATTCTAATTCATTCACACGATCCATTCTAATTTATTCAGACGATCCATTCTAATTCATTCGTACGATCCATTTTAATTCATTCATATGATCCATTGTTATTAATTCGTATGATCCACACTAATTCATTCATACGATCCATTCTAATTCATACGAACGATCCATTCTAATTCATTCGTACAATCCATTCTAATTCATTCGTACGATCCATTCTAATTCATTCGCATGATCCACTCTAATTCATTCATACGATCCATTCTAATTCATTCGTACAATCCATTCTAATTCATTCGTATGATTCATTCTATTTCGTTCGAACGATCCATTCAAATTTATTTATACGATCCACTCTAATTTATTCGCACGATCCACTCTAATTCATTCATATGATCCATTGTAATTAATTCACATGATCCACTTTAATTCATTCATACGATCTATTCTAATTAATTCGTACGATCCATTCTAATTCATTCGATCGTACGAATGAATTAGAATGGATCGTGCGATTGAATTAGAATGGATCATACGAATGAATTAGAATGGATCGTGTGAATGAATTAGAATGAATCGAATGAATGAATTAGAATGGATACATTCGTATGAATTAGAATGGTCGTCTGAATGAATTAGAATGAATCATACAAATGAATTAGAATGGATCGAACGAATGAATTAGAATGGATCGTTCGAATGAATTAGAATGGATCGTCGGAATGAATTAGAATGAATCGTATGAATGAATTAGAATGGATCGTGAATGAATTAGAATGGATCGTACGAATGAATTAGAATGAATCATACGAATGAATTAGAATGGATCGTCCGAATGAATTAAAATGGATCATACGAATGAATTAGAATGGATCGTACGAATGAATTAGAATGGATCGTGCGAATGAATTAGAATGGATCGTGCGAATGAATTAGAATGGATAGTACGTATGAATTAGAATAGATCGTACGAATGAATTAGAATGGATCATACGAATGAATTAGAATGGATCGTGTGAATGAATTAGAATGAATTGAACAAATGAATTAGAATAGATATATTCGAATTAATTGGAATAGATCGTACGAATGAATTAGAATGGATCGTACGAATGAATTAGAATGTATCGTGCGAATGAATTAGAATGGATCGTGCGAATGAATTAGAATGGATCGTACGTATGAATTAGAATGGATCGTGCGAATGAATTAGAATGGATCGTACGAATGAATAAGAATGGATCGTTCGAATGACTTAGAATGGATCGTACGAATGAATTAGAATGGATCGTACGAGTGAATTAGAATGAATCGTACAATGACTTAGAATGGATCGTACGAATGATTAGAATGGATCGTACGAATGAATTAGAATGGATCGTACGAATGAATTAGAATGGAATGTACGAATGAATTAGAATGGAATGTGCGAATGAATTAGAATGGATCGTACGCATGAATTAGAATGGATCGTACGAATAAATTAGGATGGATTCTACGAATGAATTAGAATAAATCGTGCGATTGAATTAGAATGGATCATATATATGAATTAGAATGGATCGAGTGAATGAATTAGAATGGATCGTGCGATTGAAATAGAGTGAATCATACGAGTGAATTAGAATGGATTGTACGAATGAATTAGAATGAATCATATGAATGAATTAGAATGGATCGTGTGAATGAATTAGAGTGGATCATGTGAATGAATTAGAATGGATTGTACGAATGAATTACAATGAATCATACGAATGAATTGGAATGGATCGTGTGAATGAATTAGAATGGATCGTGCGAATGAATTAGAATGGATCATACGAATGAATTAGAATGGATCGTACGAATGAATTAGAATAGATCGTATGAATAAATTAGAATGGATCGTACGAATGAATTAGAAAGGATCATACGAATGAATTAGAATGGATCATACGAATGAATTAGAATAAATCGTGCGAATGAATTAGAATGGGTCGTGCGATTGAATTAGAATGGATCATACGAATGAATTAGAATGGATCATGCGATTGAATTAGAATGGATCGTACGAATAAATTAGAATGGATCGTACAAATGAATTAGAATGGATCGTACGAATGAATTAGAATGGATCGTACGAATGAATTAGAATGGATCATACGAATGAATTAGTATGGATCATACGAATGAATTAGTATGGATTATACGAATGAATAAGAATGGATTGTGCGAATGAATTAGAATGGATCGTCTGAATGAATTAGAATGGATTGAACGAATGAATTAGAATGGATCATACGAATAAATTAGAATGGATCATTCGAATGAATTAGAATGGATCGTACAAATGAATTAGAATGGATCGTGCGAATGAATTAGAATGGATCATTCGAATGAATTAGAATGGATCGTACGAATGAATTAGAATGGATCATACGAATGAATTAGAATGGATCATAGGAATGAATTAGAATGGATTGTGCGAATGAATTAGAATGGATCGTCTGAATGAATTACAATGTATCGAACGAATGAATTAGAATGGATCGTACGAATGAATTAGAATAGATCATACGAATGAATTAGAATGGATCATTCGAATTAATTAGAATTCAATCGCACGATCCATTCTAATTCAATCGCACGATCCATTCTAATTCATTTGCACGATTCATTCTAATTCATTCGTATGATCCACTCTTATTCATTCACACGATCCATTCTAATTCATTCATATGATTCATTCTAATTTATTCAGACGATCCATTCTAATTCATTCGCACGAATGTATCCATTCTAAATCATTCGCATGATTCATTCTAATTCATTCATACGATCCATTCTAATTCATTCGCATGTTCCATTCTAATTTATTCGTACGATCCATTCTAATTCATTCACACGATCCATTCTAATTCAATCGTATGATCTATTCTAATTCATTCGCAAGATCCATTGTAATTCATTCATACGATCTATTCTAATTCATTCGTATGATCCATTCTAATTCATTCGTATGATCCATTCTAATTCATTCGTATGATCCATTCTAATTCACTCGGACGATCCATTCTAATTCATTCTTACAATCCATTCTAATTCATTCGCACGATCCATTATAATTAATTCGTACGATCTATTCTAATTCATTCGTACAATCCATTCAAATTCATTCGTACAATCCATTTTAATTCATTCGTACGATCCATTCTAATTCATTCGCATGATCCATTCTAATTTATCCGTACGATCCATTCTATTTCATTCATATATTCCATTCTAATTCATTCGTACGAACCATTCTAATTCATTCGAACAATCCATTCTAATTCATTCGTACGATCTATTCTAATTCACTCGTACTGTCCATTCAAATTCATTCGCACGATCCATTCAAATTCATTCGCACATTCTATTCTAATTCATTCGTACGATCCATTCTAATTCGTTCGCACATTCCATTCTAATTCATTCGTACAATCCATTCTAATGCATTCGTACGATCCATTCTAATTAATTCTTACAATCTATTCTAATTCATTCGTACGATCCATTCTAATTCATTCGTACAATCCAATCTAATTCATTATTATGATCCACTCTAATTCATTCATATGATCCATTCTAATTCATTCGCACGATCCATTCTACGTACGAATGAATTAGAATGGAACATTCGAATGAATTAGAATGGATCGTCTGAATGAATAGAATGAATCTACGAATGAATAAGAATGGATCGTACGAATGAATTAGAATAGATCGTGCGAATGAATTAGAATGGATCTTACAAGTGAATTAGAATGGATCGTACGAATGAATTAGAATGAATCATATGAATGAATTAGAATGGATCGTACGGAATGAATTAGAATGGATACACTCGAATGAATTTGAATAGATACATTCGTGCGAATTAATTAGAATGGATCGTGCGAATGAATTAGAATGGATACATTCGTGCGAATGAATTAGAATGGATCATACGAATGAATTAGAATGGATCGTACGAATGAATTAGAATGGATCGTATGAATGAATTAGAGTGGATCATGCGAATGAATTAGAATGGATCGTACGAATGATTTAGAATAGATCGTTCGAATGAATTAGAATGGATACATTCGTATGAATTAGAATGTATCGTGCGAATAAATTAGAATGAATCATACGAATGAATAAGAATGGATCGTACGAATGAATTAGAATGGATCATGCGAATGAATTAGAATGGATCATACGAATGAATTAGAATGGATCGTACGAATGAATTAGAATGGATCGTGCGAATGAATTAGAATGGATACATTTGTGCGAATGAATAAGAATGGATTGTACGAATGAATTAGAGTGGATCGTACGAATGAATTAGAATGGATCGTACGAATGAATTAGAATGGATCGTACGAATGAATTAGAATGGATCGTGCGTATGAATTAGAATGGGTCGTACGAATGAATTAGAAAGAATCATACGAATGAATTAGAATGGATCGTGTGAATGAATTAGAATGGATACATTCGTATGAATTAGAATGGATCGTCTGAATGAATTAGAATGAATCATACGAATGAATTAGAATGGATTGTACGAATGAATTAGAATGGATCATCTGAATAAATTATAATGGTTCGAACGAATGAATTGGAATGGATCGTACGAATAAATTAGAATGGATCGTTCGAATGAATTAGAATGGATCGTTCGAATAAATTAGAATGGATCGTGTGAATGAATTAGAATGGATCGTACGAATAAATTAGAATAGATCGTATGAATGAATTAGAATGGATCGTAAGAATGAATTAGAATGGATCGTATGAATGAATTAGAATGGATCAAACGAATGAATTAGAAAGGATATATTTGTATGAATTAGAATGGATCGTACGGAATGAATTAGAATAGATACATTCGAATGAATTAGAATGGATCGTACGATTGAATTAGAATGGATCGTCCGAATGAATTAGAATGGATCTTACGAATGAAATAGAATGGATAGTACGAATGAATTAGAATGGATCGTACGAATGAATTAGAATGGATTGTGTGAATGAATTAGAATGGATCGTCTGAATGAATTAGAATGGATTGTATGAATGAATTAGAATGGATAATTCGTATGAATTAGAATGGATCATACGAATGAATCAGAATGGATCATACGAATGAATTACAATGAATCATACGAATGAATTAGAATGGATCGAGCGAATGAATTAGAATGGATCTTACAAATGAATTAGAATGGATCTTACGAATTAAATAGAATTGATCGTACGAATGAATTAGAATGGATCGTGCGAATGAATTATAATCGATCGTTCAAATGAATTAGAATGGATCGTCTGAATGAATTAGAATAAATCATACGAATGAATTAGAATGGGTTGTTCGAATGAATTAGAATGGATCATCTGAATGAATTAGAATGAATCATACGAATGAATTAGAATGGATCGTACGAATGAATTAGAATGGATACATTCGTATGAATTAGAATGGATCTTATGAATGATTTAGAGTGGATCATGCGAATGAATTAGAATGGATCGTGCGAATAAATTAGAATGGATAGTACAAATGAATTAGAAAAGATCGTGCGAATGAATTAGAATAGATCGTACGAATGAATTAGAATGGATCGTATGAATGAATTAGTATGGATCGTACGAATGAATTAGGATAGATCGTACGAATGAATTAGAATGGATCGTACGAATGAATTAGAATGGATACATTCGTACGAATGAATTAGAATGGATCGTATGAATAAATTAGAATAGATCGTGCGAATGAATTAGAATGGATCGTGCGAATGAATTAGAATAGATACATTCGTGTGAATGAATTAGAATGGATCGTACGAATGAATTAGAATGGATACATCTATGCGAATGAATTAGAATGGATCGTATGAATGAACTAGACTGTATACATTCGTGTGAATAAATTAGAATGGATCGTACGAATGAATTAGAATGGATCGTACGAATGAATTAGAATAGCTCGTGCGAATGAATTAGAATGGATCATACGAATGAATTAGAATGGATCGTGCGAATGAATTAGAATGGATCGTACGTATGAATTAGAATTGATAGTGTGAATAAATTAGAATTGATCGTACGAATGAATTAGAATGGATCGTACGAATGAATTAGACTGGATCGTGCGATTGAATTAGAATGGATCATACGTATGAATTAGAATGGATCGTGTGAATGAATTAGAATGGATCGTACGAATGAATTAAAATGGATCGTGTGAATAAATTAGAATGGATCGTACGAATGCATTAGAATGGATCGTGCGAATGAATTAGAATGAATCGTATGAATGAATTAGAATGAATCGTACCAATGAATTAGATTGGATCGTACGAATGAATTAGAATGGATCGTACGGATGAATTAGAATGGATCGTGCGAATGAATTAGAATGGATATTACGAATGAATTAGAATGGATCGTACGAATGGATTAGAATTGATCATCTGAATGAATTAGAATGAATCATACGAATGAATTAGAATGGATCGAACGAATGATTTAGAATGGATCGTTCGAATGAATTAGGATGGATCGTCTGATTGAATTAGAATGAATCATACGAATGAATTAGAATGGATAGTACAAATGAATTAGAATGGAATATGCGAATGAATTAGAATGGATCGTGCGAAAGAATTAGAATGGATCGTCTGAATGAATTAGAATGAATCATACGAATGAATTAAAATGGATGGAACGAATGAATTAGAATGGATCATACGAATGAATTAGAATGGATCGTTCGAATGAATTAGATTGGATCGTATGACTGAATTAGAATGAATCATATGAATGAATTAGAATGGATAGTACGAATGAATTAGAATGGATAGTACGAATGAATTAGAATATAAGGTGCGAATGAAATAGAATGGATCGTGCGAATGAATTAGAATGGATAGTACGAACGAATTAGAATAGATCGTACGAATGAATTAGAATGGATCATTCGAAGGAATTAGAATGGATCGTACGAATGAATTAGAATGGATCTTATGATTGAATTAGAATAGATCGTACGAATGAATTAGAATGGATAGTACGAATGAATTAGAATGGATCGTGCGAATGAATTAGAATGGATAGTATGAATGAATTAGAATAGATCATACGAATGAATTAGAATAGATTGTTCGAATGAATTAGAATGGATCGTGCGAATGAATTAGAATAGAATGTGTGAATGTAATAGAATGGATCGTACGGATGAATTAGAATAGATCATGCGAATGAATTAGAATGGATCATACGAATTAATTAGAATGGATCGTACGGATGAATTAGAATGGATCGTACGGATGAATTAGAATGGATCGTATGAATGAATTCGAATGAATCATTCGAATGAATTAGAATGGATAAATTCGTGCGAATGAATTATAATGGATCGTACGAATGAATTAGAATGGATCTTACGAATGAATTAGAATGGATCGTACGAATGAATTAGAATGGATCATACGAATGAAGTAGAACGGATTGTACGAATGAATTAGAATGGATCATGCGAATGAATTAGAATATATACATTCGTATGAATTAGAATGGATTGTACGAATGAATTAGAGTGGATCTTACGAATGAATTAGAATGGATCGTACAAATGAATTAAATGAATCAGACGAATGAATTAGAATATATCGTACGAATGCATTAGAATGGATCGAACGAAAGAATTAGAATAGATACATTCGTATGAATTAGAATGGATCGTATGAATGAATTAGAGTGGATCATGCGAATGAATTTGAATGGATCATACGAATGAACTTGAATGGATCGTTCGAATGAAATAGAATGGATACATTCGTTTGAATGAATTAGAATGGATCGTGCGAATGAATTAGAATGGATACATTCGTGCGAATGAATTAGAATGGATCGTACGAATGAATTAGAATGAATCATACGAAATAATTAGAATGGATCGTACAGATGAATTAGAATGGATCATGCGAGTGAATTAGAATGGATCGTACGAGTGAATTAGAATGGATCATACGAATGAATTAGAATGCATCGTACGAATATATTAGAATGGATTGTGTGTATGAATTAGAATGGATCGTACGAATAAATTAGAATGAATCATACGAATGAATAAAAATAGATCGTATAATTGAATTAGAGTGGATCATGCGAATGAATTAGAATGGATCATACGAATGAATTAGAATGGATTGTACGAATGCATTAGAATGGATCGATCGAATGAATTAGAATGGATCGTGCGATTGAATTAGAATGGATTGTACGAATGAATTAGAATAGAATGTGCGAATGAATTAGAATGAATCATACGAATAAATTAGAATGGATCAAACTAATGAATTAGAATGGATTGTTCGAATGAATTAGAATGGATACATTCGTATGAATTAGAATGGATCATACGAATGAATTAGAATGGATCGTGCGATTGAATTAGAATGGATCGTCAGAATGAATTAGAATGGATCATACGAATGAATTAGAATGGATCGTGCAATTGAATTAGAATGGATCATACGAATGAATTGAAATGGATAGTGTGAATGAATTAGAATGGATCATACGAATGCATTAGAATGGATTGTGCGAATGAATTAGAATGGATCGTACGAATAAATTAGAATGGATCGTTCGAATGAATTAGAATGGACACATAAGTATGAATTAGAATAACTCGTGCGAATGAATTATAATGGATCATACGAATAAATTAGAATGGATCGCACGAATAAAATAGAATGGATCTTACGAATGAATTAGATTGGATCATGCGATTGAATTAGAATGGATCATACGAATGAATTAGAATGGATCGTGTGAATGAATTTGAATGGATCGTACGAATGCATTAGAATAGATCGTGCGTATGAATTAGAATGGATCGTACGAATGAATTAGAATGGATCGTTCGAATGAATTAGAATGGATACATTTGTATGAATTAGAATGGATCGTACGAATGAATTAGAATGGATACATTCGTATGAAATAGAATGGATCCTACGAATGAATTAGAGTGGATCTTTCGAATGAATTATAATGGATCGTACGAATGAATTAGAATAAATCATACGTATGAATTAGAATGGATCGTGCGAATGAATTAGAATGGATCGAACGAATGAATTAGGATGGATACATTCGTATGAATTAGAATGGATCGTATAAATGAATTAGAGTGGATCATGCGAATGAATTAGAATGGATCGTGGGAATGAATTAGAATGGATCGTACGAATGAATTAGAATGGATCCTCTGAATGAATTAGAATGAATCATACAAATGAATGAGAATGGATTGAACGAATGAATTAGAATGGATACATTCGTATGAATTAGAATGGATCGTGCGAATGAATTAGAATGGATCGTGCGAATGAATTTGAATGGATCGTTCGCATGAATTAGAATGGATCATGTGAATGAATTAGAATGGATCGTACGAATGAATTAGAATGGATCGTACGAATGAATTAGAATGAATCATACGAATCAATTAGAATGGATCGTACGAATGAATTAGAATGAATCATACGAATGGTTTAGAATGGATACATTTGTGCGAATTAATTAGAATGGATTGTGTGAATGAGTTAGAATTGATCGTACAAATGAATTAGAATGGATCGTACGAAGGAATTAGAATGGATCGTACGAATGAATTATAATGGATCGTACGAATGCATTAAAGTTGATCGTACGAATGAATTAGAATGGATCGTATGAATGAATTAGAATGGATCATGCGAATTAATTACAATGGATCATATGAATGAATTAGAATGGATCGTGCGAATGAAATAGAATGGATCGTACGAATGAATTAGAGTGGATACATTCGTGCGAATGAATTAAAATGGATCGTGCGAATGAATTAGAATGGATCGTACGAATGATTTAGAATAGATCGTGCGAATGAATTAGAATGGATACATTCGTATGAATTAGAATGGATCGTATGAATGAATTAGAGTGGATCATGCGAATGAATTAGAATGGATCGTGCGAATGAAATAGAATGAATCATACGAATGAATTAGAATAGATTAAACGAAAGAATTAGAATGGATCGTACGAATGAATTAGAATGGATCGTGCGAATGAATTAGAATGGATCGTACGAATGAATAAGAATTGATCGTACGAATGAATTAAAATGGATCGTGCGAATGAATTAGAATGGATCGTACGAATGCATTAGAATGGATCGTGCGAATGAATTAGAATGGATCGTGCAAATGAATTAGAATGGATCTTACGAATGCATTAGAATGAATCGTATGAATGAATTAGAATGGATCGTGCGAATGAATTAGAATGGACCGTTCGAATGAATTAGAATAGATCGTATGAATGAATTAGAGTGGATGATGCGAATGAATTAGAATGGATTGTACGAATGAATTAGAATGGATCGTACGAATGAATTAGAATGGATCGTATGAATGAATTAGAATGGATCGTACGAATGAATTAGAATGGATCGTTCGAATGAGTTAGAATGGATTGTACGAATGAATTAGAATGAATCATACGAATGAATTAGAATGGATCGTGTGAATGAATTAGAATGGATCGTACGAATGAATTAGAATGGATTGTACGAATAAATTAGAATAGATCGTGCGAATGAATTAGAATGGAAAGTACAAATGAACTAGAATGGATACCATCTTATGAATGAATTAGAATAGATCGTCCGAATGAATTAGAATGGATCGTACGAATAAATTAGATTGGATCGTCTGAATAAATTAGAATGAATCATACGAATGAATTAGAATGGATCGTATGAATGACTTAGAATGGATACATTCGTGCGAATGAATAAGAATGGATCATACGAATAAATTAGAATGTATCTTACGAATGAATTATAATGGATCGTACGAATGTATTAGAATGGATCGTATGAATGAATTAGAATGGATCATGCGAATTAATTACAATGGATCATATGAATGAATTAGAATGGATTGTGCGAATGAATTAGAATGGATCGTACAAATGAATTAGAATGGATACATTCGTGCGAATGAATTAGAATGGATCGTGCGAATGAATTAGAATGGATCATACGAATAAATTAGAATGGATCGTGCGAACGAATTAGAATGGATCATACGAATGAATTAGAATGGATCGTACGAATGAATTAGAATGGATCGTGTGAATGAATTAGATAGGATCGTACGAATGTATTAGAATGGATCGTGCGAATGAATTAGAATGGATCGTCTGAATAAATTAGAATGAATCATACGAATGAATTAGAATGGATCGAACGAATGAATTAGAATGGATACATTCTTATGAATTAGAATGGATCGTTTGAATGAATTAGAGTGGATCATGCGAATGAATTAGAATGGATCGTGCGAATGAATTATAATGGATCATACCAATGAATTAGAATAGATCGTACGGATGAATTATAATAGATCATGCAAATGAATTAGAATGGATCGTGCGAATGAATTAGAATGGATCGTACGAATGAATTTGAATGGATCGTACGAATGAATTAGAATGGATCGTACGAATGAATTAGAATGGAACATGCGAATGAATTAGAAAGGATCATACGAATGAATTAGAATGGATCGTACGAATGAATTAGAATGGAAATGTGCGAATGAATTAGAATGGATCGTACGAATAAATTAGAATGGATCGTTCGAATGAATTAGAATGGATACATTCGTATAAATTAAAATAGATCGTATGAATGAATTAGAGTGGATCATACGAATGAATTAGAATGGATCGTGCGAATGAATTTGAATGGATCGTACGAATGAATTAGAATAGATTATACGAATGAATTAGAATGGATCGTGCGAACGAATTAGAATGAATCGTGCGAATGAATTAGAATAGATCGTGCGAATGAATTAGAATGGATCGTATGAATGAATTAGAATGGATCGTACGAATAAATTAGAATGATCATGCGAATAAATTAGAATGGATCATACGAATCATTCGGACGATCCATTCTAATTCATTCGTACGATCCATTCTAATTCATTCGTACGATCCATTCTAATTCATTTGTACGATCCATTCTAATTCATTCGTACAATCTATTCTAAATCATTCGTACGATCCATTCACTAGGACGATCCATTCTAATTCATTCGTATGAATGTATCCATTCTAATTCATTTCTACGATCCATTCTAATTCATTCGCACGATCCATTCTAATTCATTCGCACGATCCGTTCTAATTCATTCGTATGATCCATTCTAATTCATTCGTGCGATCCATTCTAACTTATTCGCACAATTGTATCCATTCTAATTCATTCACATGATCCATTCTAATTCATTCATACGATCCATTCTAATTCATTCGCACGATCCATTCTAATTCATTCGTACGATCTTTTCTAATTCAGTCGTAGGAATGTATCCATTCATGTTCATTCGTACGATCTATTCTAATGCATTCGTATGATCCATTCTAATTCAATTGTACAATCCATTCTATTTCATTCGTACGATCAATTCTAATTCATTCATACGAATGAATTAGAATGGATACAATCATGCGAATGAATTAAAATGGATCGTACGAATGAATTAGAATGGAATGTGCGAATGAATTAGAATGGATCGTACGAATGAATTAGAATGGATCATACGAATGAATTAGAATGGATAGTACGAATAAATTAGAATGGATCATACGAATGAATTAGAATGGATCGTCCAAGTAAATTAGAATGGATCATGCGAATATATTAGAATGGATCATACGAATGAATTAGATTGGATACATTCGTGCGATTGAATTAGAATGGATCGTACGAATTAACTAGAATGGATCGTACGAATCAATTAGAATGGATCGTATGAATGAATTAGAACGGATCATGCGAATGAATTAGAATGGATAGTCCGAGTGAATTAGAATGGATAGTACAAATGAATTAGAATGGATCCTACGAATGAATTAGAATGGATCGTACGAATGAATTAGAATGGATCGTACGAATGAATGAGAATAGATCGTTCAAATGAATTAGAATGGATCATCCGAGTGAATTAGAATAGATCATGTGAATGAATTAGAATGGATCACGCGAATGAATTAGAATGGATACATTCGTGCGAATGAATTAGAATGAATCGTAAGAATGACTTAGAATGGATCGTACGAATGAATTAGAATGGATCGTATGAATGAATTAGAATGGATCATGCGAATGAATTAGAATGGATCGTCCGAGTAAATTAGAATGGTTCGTACGAATGAATTAGAATGGATCATATGAATGAATTAGAATAGATCGTCCGAATGAATTAGAATGAATCATACGAATGAATTAGAATGGATCGAGCGAATGAATAAGAATGGATCGTACGAATGAATTAGAATGGATCGTACGAATGAATAAGAAAGGATCGTACGAATGAATTAGAATGGATCGTGCGAATGAAATAGAATGGATCGTACGAATGCATTAGAATGGATCGTGCGAATGAATTAGAATGGATCGTGAAAATGAATTAGAATGGATCTTACGAATGCATTAGAATGAATCATATGAATGAATTAGAGTGGATCATGCGAATGAATTAGAATGGATCGTATGAATGAATTAGAATGGATACATTCGTGCAAATGAATTAGAATGGATCATACGAGGGAATTAGAATGGATAGATCCATGTGAATGAATTAGAATGGATCGTACGAATAAATTAGAATGGATCATACGAATGAATTAGACTGGATCATACGATTAAATTAGAATGGATTGTGTGAATGAATTAGAATGGATCGTATGAATGAATTAGAATGAATCATACGAATGAATTAGAATGGATCGTACGAATGAATTAGAATGAATCATACGAATGAAGTAGAATGGATCGTACGGATGAATTAGAATGGATTATGCGAATGAATTAGAATGGATCGTACGAATGAATTAGAATGGATTGTACGAATGAATTAGAATGAATCATACGAATGAATTAGAATGGATCGTGTGAATGAATTAGAATGATCATGCGAATAAATTAGAATGGATCATACGAATCATTCGGACGATCCATTCTAATTCAGTCGTACGATCCATTTTAATTCATTCGTACGAATGTATCAATTCTAATTCATTTGTACGATCCATTCTAATTCATTCGCACGATCCATTCTAATTCATTCGCACGATCCATTCTAATTCATTCGCACGATCCGTTCTAATTCATTCGTATGATCCATTCTAATTCATTCGTACGATCCATTCTAACTTATTCGCACAATTGTATCCATTCTAATTCATTCACATGATCCATTCTAATTCATTCGTACGATCCATTCTAATTCATTCGCACGATCCATTCTAATTCATTCGTACGATCTTTTCTAATTCAGTCGTAGGAATGTATCCATTCAAGTTCATTCGTACGATCCATTCTAATGCATTCGTATGATCCATTCTAATTCAATCGTACAATCCATTCTTTTTCATTTGTACGATCCATTCTAATTCATTCGTACGAATGAATTAGAATGGATACAATCATGCGAATGAATTAAAATGGATCGTACGAATGAATTAGAATGGAATGTGCGAATGAATTAGAATGGATCGTACAAATGAATTAGAATGGATCGTACGAATGAATTAGAATGGATAGTACGAATAAATTAGAATGGATCGTTCGAATGAATTAGAATGGATCGTACGAATGAATTAGAATGGATCGTCCGAGTGAATTAGAATGGATCATGCGAATACATTAGAATGGATCATACGAATGAATTAGAATGGATACATTCGTGCAATTGAATTAGAATGGATCGTACGAATTAACTAGAATGGATCGTACGAATGAATTAGAATGGATCGTATGAATGAATTAGAACGGATCATGCGAATGAATTAGAATGGATAGTCCGAGTGAATTAGAATGGATAGTACAAATGAATTAGAATGGATCGTACGAATAAATTAGAATGGATTGTACGAATGAATTAGAATGGATCATCCGAGTGAATTAGAATAGATCATGTGAATGAATTAGAATGGATCAAGCGAATGAATTAGAATGGATACATTCGTGCGAATGAATTAGAATTGATCGTACGAATGACTTAGAATGGATCGTACGAATGAATAAGAATGGATCGTATGAATGAATTAGAATGGATCATGCGAATGAATTAGAATGGATCGTCCGAGTAAATTAGAATGGATCGTACGAATGAATTAGAATGGATCATACGAATGAATTAGAATAGATCGTCCGAATGAATTAGAATGAATCATACGAATGAATTAGAATGGATCGAGCGAATGAATTATAATGGATCGTCCGAATGAATTAGAATGGATCGTACGAATGAATTAGAATACGATCGTACGAATGAATTAGAATGGATCGTCCGAATGAATTAGAATGGATCGTACGAATAAATTTTAATGGATCGTACGAATAAATTTTAATGGATCGTTCGAATGAATTAGAATGGATCGTACGAGTGAATTAGAATTGAATTAGAATGGATCGTACGAATGAATTAGAATGGATCATCCGAATGAATTAGAATGGATCGTCCGAATGAGTTAGAATGGATTGTACGAATAAATTAGAATGGATCGTTCGAATGAATTAGAATGGATCGTACGAATGAATTAGAATGGATCGTCCAAGTGAATTAGAATGGATCATGCGAATGAATTAGAATGGATCATACGGATGAATTAGAATGGATACATTCGTGCGAATGAATTAGAATGGATCGAACGAATGAAGTAGAATGGATCGTACGAATGACTTAGAATGGATCGTATGAATGAATTAGAATAGATCAG
Source organism: Chamaelirium japonicum (assembly GCA_947650365.1). Classification (NCBI taxonomy): domain Eukaryota; kingdom Viridiplantae; phylum Streptophyta; class Magnoliopsida; order Liliales; family Melanthiaceae; genus Chamaelirium; species Chamaelirium japonicum. Next base: position 93,194,114 of record OX393553.1, on the reverse strand, counting down.
GCGAATGAATTAGAATGGATCGTATGAATGAATTAGAATCGATCGTGCGAATGAATTAGAATGGATCGTACGAATGAAATAGAATAGATCGTCCGAGTGAATTAGAATGGATCGTACGAATGAATTAGAATGGATCATATGAATGAATTAGAATGGATCGTACGAATGAATTAGAATGGATCGTGCGAATGAATTAGAATGGATCGTGCGAATAAATTAGAATGGATCGTACGAATAAATTAGAATGGATCGTTCGAATGAATTAGAATGGATCATACGAATGAATTAGAATGGATCGTGCGAATGAATTAGAATGGATTGTGCGTATGAATTAGAATGGATAGTACGAATGAATTAGAATGGATCGTACGAATGAATTAGAATGGATCGTGCGAATGAATTAGAATGGATCGTAGGAATGAATAAGAATGGATCGTACGAATGAATTAGAATGGATCGTGCGAATGAAAAAGAATGGATCGTACGAATGCATTAGAATGGATCGTGCGAATGAATTAGAATGGATCGTGAAAATGAATTAGAATGGATCTTACGAATGCATTAGAATGAATCATATGAATGAATTAGAGTGGATCATGCGAATGAATTAGAATGGATCGTATGAATGAATTAGAATGGATACATTCGTGCAAATGAATTAGAATTGATCGTATGAATGAATTAGAATGGATCATACGATTAAATTAGAATGCATCGTGTGAATGAATTAGAATGGATCGTATGAATGAATTAGAATAAATCATACGAATGAATTAGAATGGATCGTACGAATGAATTAGAATGAATCATACGAATGAATTAGAATGGATCGTACGGATGAATTAGAATGGATTATGCGAATGAATTAGAATGGATCGTACGAACGAATTAGAATGGATTGTACGAATGAATTAGAATGAATCATACGAATGAATTAGAATGGATCGTGTGAATGAATTAGAATGGATCGTACGAATGAATTAGACTGGATTATACGAATAAATTAGAATGGATCGTTCGAATGAATTAGAATGGAAAGTACAAATGAACTAGAATGGATACCATCTTATGAATGAATTAGAATGGATCGTCCGAATGAATTAGAATGGATCGTACGAATAAATTAGAATGGATCGTCTGAATAAATTAGAATAAATCATACGAATGAATTAGAATGGATCGTATGAATGACTTAGAATGAATACATTCGTGCGAATGAATAAGAATGGATCATACGAATAAATTAGAATGTATTGTACGAATGAATTAGAATGGATCGTACGAATGTATTAGAATGGATCGTATGAATGAATTAGAATGGATCATGCGAATTAATTACAATGGATCATATGAATGAATTAGAATGGATTATGCGAATGAATTAGAATGGATCGTACAAATGAATTAGAATGGATACATTCGTGCGAATGAATTAGAATGGATCGTGCGAATGAATTAGAATGGATCATACAAATAAATTAGAATGGATCGTGCGAATGAATTAGAATGGATCGTATGAATAAATTAGAATGGATCGTACGAATGAATTAGAATGGATCGTGTGAATGAATTAGAATGGATCGTACGAATGCATTAGAATGGATCGTGCGAATGAATTAGAATGGATCGTCTGAATGAATTAGAATGAATCATACAAATGAATTAGAATGGATCGAACGAATGAATTAGAATGGATACATTCTTATGAATTAGAATGGATCGTATAAATGAACTAGAGTGGATCATGCGAATGAATTAGAATGGATCGTGCGAATGAATTATAATGGATCATACCAATGAATTAGAATAGATCGTACGAATGAATTAGAATAGATCGTGCGAATGAATTAGAATGGATCGTGCGAATGAATTAGAATGGATCGTACGAATGAATTAGAATGGATCGTATGAATGAATTAGAATGGATCGTGCGAATGAATTAGAATGGATCGTACGAATGAATTATAATGGATCGTACGAATGAATTAGTATGGATCATGCGAATGAATTAGAATGGATCATAAGAATGAATTAGAATGGATCGTACGAATAAATTAGAATGGATCGTTCGAATGAATTAGAATGGATACATTCGTATAAATTAAAATTGATCGTATGAATGAATTAGAGTGGATCATGCGAATGAATTAGAATGGATCGTGCGAATGAATTAGAATGGATCGTACGAATGAATTAGAATAGATTGTACGAATGAATTAGAATGGATCGTGCGAATGAATTAGAATGGATCGTGCGAATGAATTAGAATAGATCGTGCGAATGAATTAGAATGGATCATACGAATGAATTGGAATGGATCGTACGAATGAATTACAATGGATCATGCGAATAAATTAGAATGGATCATACGAATCATTCGGACGATCCATTCTAATTCATTCGTACGATCCATTCTAATTCATTCGTACGATCCATTCTAATTCATTCGTACAATCTATTCTAATTCATTCGTACGATCCATTCACTAGGACGATCCATTCTAATTCATTCGTACGAATGTATCCATTCTAATTCATTTGTACGATCCATTCTAATTCATTCGCACGATCCATTCTAATTCATTCGCACGATCCATTCTAATTCATTCGCACGATCCATTCTAATTCATTCGTACGATCCATTCTAATTCATTCGCACGATCCGTTCTAATTCATTCGTATGATCCATTTTAATTCATTCGTACGATCCATTCTAACTTATTCGCACAATTGTATCCATTCTAATTCATTCACATGATCCATTCTAATTCATTCGTACGATCCATTCTAATTCATTCGCACGATCCATTCTAATTCATTCGTACGATCTATTCTAATTCAGTTGCAGGAATGTATCCATTCAAGTTCATTCGTACGATCCATTCTAATGCATTCGTATGATCCATTCAAATTCATTCGTACAATCCATTCTATTTCATTTGTACGATCCATTCTAATTCATTCGTACGAATGAATTAGAATGGATACAATCATGCGAATGAATTAAAATAGATCGTACGAATGAATTAGAATGGAATATGTGAATGAATTAGAATGGATCGTACGAATGAATTAGAATGGATCATACGAATGAATTAGAATGGATCGTACGAATAAATAAGAATGGATCCTTCGAATGAATTAGAATGGATCGTACGAATGAATTAGAATGGATCGTCCGAGTGAATTAGAATGGATCATGCGAATACATTAGAATGGATCATACGAATGAATTAGAATGGATACATTCGTGCGAATGAATTAGAATGGACCATACGAATTAACTAGAATGGATCGTACGGTTGAATTAGAATGGATCGTATGAATGAATTAGAACGGATCATACGAATGAATTAGAATGGATAGTCCGAGTGAATTAGAATGGATAGTACAAATGAATTAGAATGGATTGTACGAATGAAATAGAATGGATCGTACGAATGAATTAGAATGGATCGTATGAATGAATTAGAATAGATCGTTCAAATGAATTAGAATGGATCATCCGAGTGAATTAGAATGGATCATGCGAATGAATTAGAATGGATCATACGAATGAATTAGAATGGATACATTCTTGCGAATGAATTTGAATGGATCATACGAATGACTTAGAATGGATCGTACGAATGAATTAGAATAGATCGTATGAATGAATTAGAATGGATCATGCGAATGAATTAGAATGGATCGTCCGAGTGAATTGGAATGGATCGTACGAATGAATTAGAATTGATCATACGAATGAATTAGAATAGATCGTCCGAATGAATTAGAATGAATCATACGAATGATTTAGAATGGATCGAGCGAATGAATTAGAATGGATCGTCCGAATGAATTAGAATGGATCGGACGAATGAATTAGAATACGATCGTACGAATGAATTAGAATGGATCATCCGAATGAATTAGAATGGATCATACGAATAAATTTTAATGGATCGTTCGAATGAATTAGAACGGATTGTACGAATGAATTAGAATGGATCGTCCGAGTGAATTAGAATGGAATTAGAATGGATCGTACGAATGAATTAGAAAGGATCGTCCGAATGAATTAGAATGGATCGTCCGAATGAATTAGAATGGATTGTACGAATAAATTAGAATGGATCGTTCGAATGAATTAGAATGGATCATACGAATGAATTAGAATGGATCGTCCGTGTGAATTAGAATGGATCATGCGAATGAATTAGAATGGATCATACAGATGAATTAGAATGGATACATTCGTGCGAATGAATTAGAATGGATCGAACGAATGAATTAGAATGGATCGTACGAATGAATTAGAATAGATCATGCCAATGAATTAGAATGGATCGTATGAATGAATTAGAATCGATCGTGCGAATGAATTTGAATGGATCGTACGAATGAATTAGAATGGATCGTCCGAGTGAATTAGAATGGTTCGTACGAATGAATTAGAATGGATCGTGCGAATGAATTAGAATGGATCGTGCGAATGAATTAGAATCGATCGTGCGAATGAATTAGAATGGATCGTACGAATAAATTAGAATGGATCGTTCGAATGAATTAGAATGGATCATACGAATGAATTAGAATGGATCGTAAGAATGAATTAGAATGGATCGTGCGAATGAATTAGAATGGATAGTACGAATGAATTAGAATGGATCATACGAATGAATTAGAATGGATCATACGAATGACTTAGGATGGATCGTTCGAATGAATTAGAATGGATAGATTAGTATGAATTAGAATGGATCGTACGAATGAATTAGAATGGATCGTATAAATGAATTAGAATGGATCATGCGAATGAATTAGAACGGATAGTACGAATGAATTAGAATGGATCGTGCGAATGAATTAGAATGGATCGTGCGAATGAATTAGAATGGATCGTACGAATGAATTAGAATATGAATGAATTAGAATGGATCGTACGAATGAATTAGAATGGATCGTGCGAATGAATTAGAATGGATCGTGCGAATGAATTAGAATGGATCGTACGAATAAATTAGAATGGATCGTTCGAATGAATTAGAATGGATCATACGAATGAATTAGAATGGATCGTACGAATGAATTAGAATGGATCGTGCGAATGAATTAGAATGGATCGTGCGTATGAATTAGAATGGATAGTACGTATGAATTAGAATGGATCAATGAATTAGAATGGATCGTACGAATGAATAAGAATGGATCGTACGAATGAATTAGAATGGATCGTGCGAATCAAATAGAATGGATCATACGAATGCATTAGAATGGATCGTGTGAATGAATTAGAATGGATCGTGAAAATGAATTAGAATGGATCTTACGAATGCATTAGAATGAATCATATGAATGAATTAGAGTGGATCATGTGAATGAATTAGAATGGATCGTATGAATGAATTAGAATGGATAAATTCGTGCAAATGAATTAGAATGGATCATACGAGGGAATTAGAATAGATAGATCCATGCGAATGAATTAGAATGGATCGTACGAATGAATTAGAATGGATCATACGAATGAATTAGACTGGATCATACGATTAAATTAGAATGGATCGTGTGAATGAATAAGAATGGATCGTATGAATGAATTAGAATGAATCATACGAATGAATTAGAATGGATCGTACGAATGAATTAGAATGAATCATACGAATGAATTCGAATGGATCGTACGGATGAATTAGAATGATTTATGCGAATGAATTAGAATGGATCGTACGAATGAATTAGAATGGATTGTACGAATGAATTAGAATGAATCATACGAATGAATTAGAATGGATCGTGTGAATGAATTAGAATGGATCGTACGAATGAATTAGAATGGATTGTACGAATAAATTAGAATGGATCGTGCGAATGAATTAGAATGGAAAGTACAAATGAACTAGAATGGATACCATCTTATAAATGAATTAGAATGTATCGTCCGAATGAATTAGAATGGATCGTACGAATAAATTAGAATGGATCGTCTGAATAAATTAGAATGAATCATACGAATGAATTAGAATGGATCGTATGAATGACTTAGAATGGATACATTCGTTCGAATGAATAAGAATGGATCATACGAATAAATTAGAATGTATCGTACGAATGAATTAGAATGGATCGTACGAATGAATTAGAATGGATCGTATGAATGAATTAGAATGGATCATGCGAATTAATTACAATGGATCATATGAATGAATTAGAATGGATCGTGCGAATGAATTAGAATGGATCGTACGAATGAATTAGAATGGATACATTCGTGCGAATGAATTAGAATGGATCATACGAATGAATTAGAATGGATCGTACGAATGAATTAGAATGGATCGTACGAATGAATTAGAATGGATCATCCGAGTGAATTAGAATAGATCATGTGAATGAATTAGAATGGATCATGCGAATGAATTAGAATGGATACATTCGTGCGAATGAATTAGAATTGATCGTACGAATGACTTAGAATGGATCGTACGAATGAATTAGAATGGATCGTATGAATGAATTAGAATGGATCTTGCGAATGAATTAGAATGGATCGTCCGAGTAAATTAGAATGGATCGTACGAATGAATTAGAATGGATTATACGAATGAATTAGAATAGATCGTCCGAATGAATTAGAATGAATCATACGAATGAATTAGAATGGATCGAGCGAATGAATTAGAATGGATCGTCCAAATGAATTACAATGGATCGTACGAATGAATTAGAATACGATCGTACGAATGAATTAGAATGGATCGTCCGAATGAATTAGAATGGATCGTACGAATAAATTTTAATGGATCGTTCGAATGAATTAGAATGGATCGTACGAATGAATTAGAATGGATCGTCCGAGTGAATTAGAATTGAATTAGAATGGATCGTACGAATGAATTAGAATTGATCGTCCGAATGAATTAGAATGGATTGTACGAATAAATTAGAATGGATCGTTCGAATGAATTAGAATGGATCGTACGAATGAATTAGAATGGATCGTCCGAGTGAATTAGAATGGATCATGCGAATGAATTAGAATGGATCATACGGATGAATTAGAATAGATACATTCGTGCGAATGAATTAGAATGGATCGAACGAATGAATTAGAATGGATCGTATGAATGAATTAGAATGGATCGTATGAATGAATTAGAATAGATCATGCGAATGAATTAGAATGGATCGTATGAATGAATTAGAATCGATCGTGCGAATGAATTAGAATGGATGGTACAAATGAATTAGAATGGATCGTCCGAGTGAATTAGAATGGATCGTACGAATGAATTAGAATGGATCGTATGAATGAATTAGAATGGATCGTACGAATGAATTAGAATGGATCGTGCGAATGAATTAGAATGGATCGTGCGAATGAATTAGAATGGATCGTACGAATAAATTAGAATGGATCGTTCGAATGAATTAGAATGGATCATACGAATGAATTAGAATGGATCGTGCGAATGAATTAGAATGGATTGTGCGTATGAATTAGAATGGATAGTACGAATGAATTAGAATGGATCGTACGAATGAATTAGAATGGATCGTGCGAATGGATTAGAATGGATCGTACGAATGAATAAGAATGGATCGTACGAATGAATTAGAATGGATCGTGCGAATGAAATAGAATGGATCATACGAATGCATTAGAATGGATCGTGTGAATGAATTAGAATGGATCGTGAAAATGAATTAGAATGGATCTTACGAATGCATTAGAATGAATCATATGAATGAATTAGAGTGGATCATGCGAATGAATTAGAATGGATCGTATGAATGAATTAGAATGGATACATTCGTGCAAATGAATTAGAATGGATCATACGAGGGAATTAGAATGGATAGATCCATGCGAATGAATTAGAATGGATCGTACGAATGAATTAGAATGGATCATACGAATGAATTAGACTGGATCATACGATTAAATTAGAATGGATCGTGTGAATGAATTAGAATGGATCGTATGAATGAATTAGAAAGAATCATACGAATGAATTAGAATGGATCGTACGAATGAATTAGAATGAATCATACGAATGAATTAGAATGGATCGTACGGATGAATTAGAATGGATTATGCGAATGAATTAGAATGGATCGTACGAATGAATTATAATGGATTGTACGAATGAATTAGAATGAATCATACGAATGAATTAGAATGGATCGTGTGAATGAATTAGAATGGATCGTACGAATGAATTAGAATGGATTGAACGAATAAATTAGAATGGATCGTGCGAATGAATTAGAATGGAAAGTACAAATGAACTAGAATGGATACCATCTTATAAATGAATTAGAATGTATCGTCCGAATGAATTTGAATGGATCGTACGAATAAATTAGAATGGATCGTCTGAATAAATTAGAATGAATCATAGGAATGAATTAGAAATGATCGTATGAATGACTTAGAATGGATACATTCGTGCGAATGAATAAGAATGGATCATACGAATAAATTAGAATGTATCGTACGAATGAATTAGAATTGATCGTACGAATGAATTAGAATGGATCGTATGAATGAATTAGAATGGATCATGCGAATCAATTACAATACGAATAAATTAGAATGGATCGTGCGAATGAATTAGAATGGATCGTACGAATGAATTAGAGTGGATCGTACGAATTAATTAGAATGGATCGTACGCATAAATTAGAATGGATCGTGTGAATGAATTAGAATGGATCGTACGAATGCATTAGAATGGATCGTGCGAATGAATTAGAATGGATCGTCTGAATGAATTAGAATAAATCATACAAATGAATTAGAATGGATCGAACGAATGAATTAGAATGGATACATTCTTATGAATTAGAATGGGTCGTATAAATGAACTAGAGTGGATCATGCGAATGAATTAGAATTGATCGTGCGAATGAATTATAATGGATCGTACCAATGAATTAGAATAGATCGTACGAATTAATTAGAATAGATCGTGCGAATGAATTAGAATGGATCGTGCGAATGAATTAGAATGGATCGTACGAATGAATTAGAATAGATCGTACGAATAAATTAGAATGGATCGTTCGAATGAATTAGAATAGATACATTCGTATAAATTAAAATTGATCGTATGAATGAATTAGAGTGGATCATGCGAATGAATTAGAATGGATCGTGTGAATGAATTAGAATGGATCGTACGAATGAATTAGAATAGATTGTACGAATGAATTTGAATGGATCGTGCGAATGAATTAGAATGGATCGTGCGAATGAATTAGAATAGATCGTGCGAATGAATTAGAATGGATCGTACGAATGAATTGGAATGGATCGTACGAATGAATTAGAATGGATCATGCGAATAAATTAAAATGGATCATACGAATCATTCGGACGATCCATTCTAATTCATTCGTACGATCCATTCTAATTCATTCGTACGATCCATTCTAATTCATTCGTACAATCTATTCTAATTCATTCGTACGATCCATTCACTAGGACGATCCATTCTAATTCATTCGTACGAATGTATCCATTCTAATTCATTTGTACGATCCATTCTAATTCATTCGCACGATCCATTCTAATTCATTCGCACGATCCATTATAATTCATTCCCACGATCCATTCTAATTCATTCGTACGATCCATTCTAATTCATTCGCACGATCCTTTCTAATTCATTCGGATGATCCAATCTAATTCATTCGTACGATCCATTCTAACTTATTCGCACAATTGTATCCATTCTAATTCATTCACATGATCCATTCTAATTCATTCGTACGATCCATTCTAATTCATTCGCACGATCCATTCTAATTCATTCGTACGATCTATTCTAATTCATTTGCAGGAATGTATCCATTCAAGTTCATTCGTACGATCCATTCTAATGCATTCGTATGATCCATTCAAATTCATTCGTACAATCCATTCTATTTCATTCGTACGATCCATTCTAATTCATTCGTATGAATAAATTAGAATGGATACAGTCATGCGAATGAATTAAAATGGATCGTATGAATGAATTAGAATAGAATGTGCGAATGAATTAGAATGGATCGTACGAATGAATTAGAATGGATCATATGAATGAATTAGAATGGATCGTACGAATAAATAAGAATGGATCATTCGAATGAATTAGAATGGATCGTACGAATGAATTAGAATGTATCGTCTGAGTGAATTAGAATGGATCATGCGAATACATTAGAATGGATCATACGAATGAATTAGAATGGATACATTCGTGCGAATGAATTAGAATGGATCATACGAATTAACTAGAATGGATCGTACGAATGAATTAGAATGGATCGTATGATTGAATTAGAACGGATCATGCGAATGAATTAGAATGGATAGTCCGAGTGAATTAAAATGGATAGTACAAATGAATTAGAATGGATCGTACGAATGAAATAGAATGGATCGTACGAATGAATTAGAATGGATCGTATGAATGAATTAGAATAGATCGTTCGAATGAATTAGAATGGATCATCCGAGTGAATTAGAATGGATCATGCGAATGAATTAGAATGGATCATACGAATGAATTAGAATGGATACATTCGTGTGAATGAATTTGAATGGATCATACGAATGACTTAGAATGGATCGTACGAATGAATTAGAATGGATCGTATGAATGAATTAGAATGGATCATGCGAATGAATTAGAATGGATCGTCCGAGTGAATTGGAATGGATCGTACGAATGAATTAGAATGGATCATACGAATGAATTAGAATAGATCGTCCGAATGAATTAGAATGAATCATACGAATGATTTAGAACGGATCGAGCGAATGAATTAGAATGGATCGTCCGAATGAATTAGAATGGATCGTATGAATGAATTAGAATACGATCGTATGAATGAATTAGAATGGACGTCCGAATGAATTATAATGGATCATACGAATAAATTTTAATGGATCGTTCGAATGAATTAGAATGGATCGTACGAATGAATTAGAATGGATCGTCCGATTGAATTAGAATGGAATTAGAATGGATCGTACGAATGAATTAGAATGGATCGTCTGAATGAATTAGAATGGATCGTCCGAATGAATTAGAATGGATTGTACGAATAAATTAGAATGGATCATTCGAATGAATTAGAATGGATCATACGAATGGACTAGAATGGATCGTCCGAGTGAATTAGAATGGATCATGCGAATGAATTAGAATGGATCATACGGATGAATTAGAATGGATACATTCGTGCGAATGAATTAGAATGGATCGAACGAATGAATTAGAATGGATCGTACGAATGAATTAGAATGGATCGTATAAATGAATTAGAATAGATCATGCGAATGAATTAGAATGGATCGTATGAATGAATTAGAATCGATCGTGCGAATGAATTAGAATGGATCATACGAATGAATTAGAATGGATTGTCCGAGTGAATTAGAATGGATCGTACGAATGAATTAGAATGGATCGTGCGAATGAATTAGAATGGATCGTGCGAATGAACTAGAATCGATCGTGCGAATGAATTAGAATGGATCGTACGAATGAATTGGAATGGATCGTACGAATGAATTAGAATGGATCATGCGAATAAATTAGAATGGATCATACGAATCATTCGGACGATCCATTCTAATTCATTCGTACGATCCATTCTAATTCATTCGTACGATCCATTCTAATTCATTCGTACAATCTATTCTAATTCATTCGTACGATCCATTCACTAGGACGATCCATTCTAATTCATTCGTACGAATGTATCCATTCTAATTAATTTGTACGATCCATTCTAATTCATTCGCACGATCCATTCTAATTCATTCGCACGATCCATTATAATTCATTCGCACGATCCATTCTAATTCATTCCCACGATCCATTCTAATTCATTCGTACGATCCATTCTAATTCATTCGCACGATCCGTTCTAATTCATTCGGATGATCCATTCTAATTCATTCGTACGATCAATTCTAACTTATTCGCACAATTGTATCCGTTCTAATTCATTCACTTGATCCATTCTAATTCATTCGTACGGTCCATTCTAATTCATTCGCATGATCCATTCTAATTCATTCGTACGATCTATTCTAATTCATTTGCAGGAATGTATCCATTCAAGTTCATTCGTACGATCCATTCTAATGCATTCGTATGATCCATTCAAATTCATTCGTACAATCCATTCTATTTCATTCGTACGATCCATTCTAATTCATTCGTACGAATAAATTAGAATGGATACAATCATGCGAATGAATTAAAATGGATCGTACGAATGAATTAGAATGGAATGTGCGAATGAATTAGAATGGATCGTACGAATGAATTAGAATGGATCATACGAATGAATTAGAATGGATCGTACGAATAAATTAGAATGGATCATTCGAATGAATTAGAATGGATCGTACGAATGAATTAGAATGTATCGTCTGAGTGAATTAGAATGGATCATGCGAATACATTAGAATGGATCATACGAATGAATTAGAATGGATACATTCGTGCGAATGAATTAGAATGGATCGTACGAATTAACTAGAATGGATCGTACGAATGAATTAGAATGGATCGTATGATTGAATTAGAACGGATCATGCGAATGAATTAGAATGGATAGTCCGAGTGAATTAAAATGGATAGTACAAATGAATTAGAATGGATCGTACGAATGAAATAGAATGGATCATACGAATGAATTAGAATGGATCGTATGAATGAATTAGAATAGATCGTTCGAATGAATTAGAATGGATCATCCGAGTGAATTAGAATGGATCATGCGAATGAATTAGAATGGATCATACGAATGAATTAGAATGGATACATTCGTGTGAATGAATTTGAATGGATCATACGAATGACTTAGAATGGATCGTACGAATGAATTAGAATGGATCGTATGAATGAATTAGATTGGATCATGCGAATGAATTAGAATGGATCGTCCGAGTGAATTGGAATGGATCGTACAAATGAATTAGAATGGATCATACGAATGAATTAGAATAGATCATCCGAATGAATTAGAATGAATCATACGAATGATTTAGAATGGATCGAGCGAATGAATTAGAATGGATCGTCCGAATGAATTAGAATGGATCGTATGACTGAATTAGAATACGATCGTATGAATGAATTAGAATGGATCGTCCGAATGAATTAGAATGGATCATACGAATAAATTTTAATGGATCGTTCGAATGAATTAGAACGGATCGTACGAATGAATTAGAATGGATCGTCCGATTGAATTAGAATGGAATTAGAATGGATCGTACGAATGAATTAGAATGGATCGTCTGAATGAATTAGAATGGATCGTCCGAATGAATTAGAATGGATTGTACGAATAAATTAGAATGGATCGTTCGAATGAATTAGAATGGATCATACGAATGAATTAGAATGGATCGTCCGAGTGAATTAGAATGGATCATGCGAATGAATTAGAATGGATCATACGGATGAATTAGAATGGATACATTCGTGCGAATGAATTAGAATGGATCGAACGAATGAATTAGAATGGATCGTACGAATGAATTAGAATGGATCGTATAAATGAATTAGAATAGATCTTGCGAATGAATTAGAATGGATCGTATGAATGAATTAGAATCGATCGTGCGAATGAATTAGAATGGATCGTACGAATGAATTAGAATGGATCGTCCGAGTGAATTAGAATGGATCGTACGAATGAATTAGAATGGATCGTGCGAATGAATTAGAATGGATCGTGCGAATGAATTAGAATCGATCGTGCGAATGAATTAGAATGGATCGTACGAATAAATTAGAATGGATCGTTCGAATGAATTAGAATGGATCATACGAATGAATTAGAATGGATCGTAAGAATGAATTAGAATGGATCGTGCAAATGAATTAGAATGGATCGTACGAATGAATTAGAATGGATCGTACGAATGACTTAGAATGGATCGTTCGAATGAATTAGAATGGATAGATTCGTATGAAATAGAATGGATCGTACGAATGAATTAGAATGGATCGTACGAATGAATTAGAATGGATCATACGAATGAATTAGAATGGGTCGAACGAATGAATTAGAATGGATCGTGCGAATGAATTAGAATGGAATGTGCGAATGAATTAGAAAGGATCGTTCGAATGAATTAGAATGGATCGTTCGACTGAATTAGAATGGATCGTGCGATTGAATTTGAACGGATAGTACGAATGAATTAGAATAGATCGTATGAATGAATTAGAATGGATCGTGCGAATGAATTAGAATGGATACATTTGTGCGAATAAATTAGAATGGATCGTACGAATGAATTAGAATGGATCATACGAATGAATTAGAATGGGTCGAACGAATGAATTAGAATGGATCGTGCGAATGAATTAGAATGGAATGTGCGAATGAATTAGAAAGGATCGTTCGAATGAATTAGAATGGATCGTTCGAATGAATTAGAATGGATCATATGAATGAATTAGAATAGATCGTACGAATGAATTAGAATGGATCATACGAATGAATTATACTGGAATGGATCGTATGAAGAAATTAGAATGGATACATTCGTGTGAATGAATTAGAATGGATCGTATGAATGAATTAGAATGGATCTTGCGAATGAATTAGAATGGATCGTCCAAGTGAATTAGAATGGATCGTGCGAATGAATTAGAATGGATCGTCCGAATAAATTAGAATGGATCGTACGAATAAATTAGAATGGATCGTTCGAATGAATTAGAATGGATCGTGCGAATGATTTAGAATGGATCGTACGAATGACTTAGAATGGATACATTCGTGCGAATGAATTAGAATGGATCATACAAATGAATTAGAATAGATCGTACGAATGAATTAGAATGGATCGTACGAATGAATTAGAATAGCTCGTGAATGAATTAGAATGGATCGTTCGAATGAATTAGAATGTTAGAATTGATAGTACAAATGAATTATAATGGATCGTACGAATGAATTATAATGGATCGTATAAATGAATTAGAATGGAATGTGCGAATGAATTAGAATGGATCGTGCGAATGAATTAGAATGGATTATACGAATTAGAATGGATCGTACGAATGCATTAGAATGGATCGTATGAATGAATTATAATGGATCGTGCGAATTAATTAGAATGGATCATTCGAATGATTTAGAATGGATCGTCTGAATGAATTAGAATGAATCATACGAATGAATTAGAATGGAACGAACGAATGAATTAGAATGGATACATTCGTATGAATTAGAATAGATCGTATGAATGCATTAGAATGGATCGTGCGAATGAATTAGAATGGATCGTACGAATGAATTAGAATGGATCGTATGAATGAATTAGAGTGGATCATGCGAATGTATTAGAATGGATCGTGCAAATGAATTAGGATGGATCGTACGAATGCATTAGAATGGATCGTATGAATGAATTAGAATGGATCGTGCGTATGAATTAGAATGGATCGTATGAATGAATTAGAGTGGATCATGCGAATGAATTAGAAAGGATCGTGCGAATGAATTAGAATGGATCGTGCGAATGAATTAGAATAGATCGTGCGATTGAATTAGAATGGATCATACGAATGAATTAGAATGGATCGTATGAATAAATTAGGATGGATCGTACGAATGAGCTAGAATAGATATATTCATGCGAATGAATTAGAAAGGATCGAACGAATGAATTAGAATGGATACATTCGTATGAATTAGAATGGATCGTACGAATGAATTAGAATGGATCATACGAATGAATTAGAATGGATCGTATGAATGAATTAGGATGGATTGTACGAATGAGCTAGAATGGATAATTCGAATGAATTAGAATGTTAGAATGGATAGTACAAATGAATTAGAATGGATCGTACGATTGAATTAGAAAGGATCATGCGAATGAATTAGAATAGATCGTACGAATGAATTAGAATGGATCGTAGGAATGAATTAGAATGGATCATGCGAATGAATTAGAATGAATCGTACGAATGAATTAGAATGGATCGTACGAATGAATTAGAATGGATCGTTTAAATGAATTAGAATGGATCGTCTGAATGAATTTTAATGAATCATACGGATGAATTAGAATGGATCGTGAATGAATTAGAATGGATCGTTCGAATGAATTAGAATGGATAGTATGAATGAATTAGAATAGATCATACGAATGAGTTAGAATGGATCGTACGAATGAATTAGAATGGATCGTACGAATAAATTAGAATGGATCTTTCGAATGAATTAGAATGGATCGTGTGATTGAATTAGAATGGATACATTCGTGCGAATGAATTAGAATGGATCGTACGAATGAATTAGAATGGATCGTCTGAATGAATTAGAATGAATCATACGAATGAATTAGAATGGATCGAACGAATGAATTAGAATGGATACATTCGTATGAATTAGAATGGATCGTATGAATGCATTAGAATGGATCGTACGAATGAATTAGAATGGATCATACGAATGAATTAGAATGGCTAGTACAAATGAATTAGAATGGATCGTACGAATGAATTAGAATGGATCGTACGAATGAATTAGAATGGATCGTTCGAATGAATTAGAATGGATGATACGAATGAATAAGAATGGATCGTATGAATGAATTAGAATGGATCGTGCGAATGCATTAGAATGGATCGTGCGAATGAATTAATGGATCATACGAATAAATTAGAATAGATACATTCGTGCAAATGAATTAGAATGGATACATTCGTGCGAATGAATTTGAATGGATCGTACGATTGAATTAGAATGGATACATTCGTAGGAATTAGAATGGATCGTACGAATGAATTAGAATGGATTGTGCGAATGAATTAGAAGGGATCGTACGAATGCATTAGAATGGATCATGCGAATGAATTAGAATGGACCATACGAATGAATTAGAATGGATACATTCATGTGAATGAATTAGAATGGATCGTCTGAATGAATTAGAATGAATCATACGAATGAATTAGAATGGATCGAACGAATGAATTAGAATGGATACATTCGTATGAATTAGAATGGATCGTATGAATGAATTAGAGTGGATCATGCGAATGAATTAAATGAATCGTGCGAATGAATTAGAATGGATCGTGCGAATGAATTAGAATGGATCGTACGAATGCATTAGAATAGATCGTACGAATGAATTAGAAAGGATCGTGCGAATGAATTAGAATGGATCGTTCGAATGAATTAGAATGGATCGTCTGAATGAATTAGAATGAATCGTATGAATGAATTAGAATGGATCAAACGAATGAATTAGAATGGATACATTCGTATGAATTAGAATGGATCGTATGAATGAATTAGAGTGGATCATGCGAATGAATTAGAATGGATCGTGCGAATGAATTAGAATGGATCGTACGAATGAATTAGAATAGATTGTACGAATGAATTAGAATGGATCGTACGAATGCATAAGAATGGATCGTGCGAATGATTTAGAATGGATCGTGCAATTGAATTAGAATGGATACATTCATGTGAATGAATTAGAATGGATCGTACGAATGAATTAGAATGGATTGTCTAAATGAATTAGAATGGATCGAACGAATGAATTAGAATGGATACATTCGTATGAATTAAAATGGATCGTATGAATGCATTAGAATAGATCGTACGAATGAATTAGAATGGATCGTACGAATGAATTATAATGGATAGTATAAATGAATTAGAATGGATCGTACGAATGAATTAGATTGGATCGAACGAATGAATTAGAATGGATCGTTCGAATGAATTAGAATGGATCATATGAATGAATTAGAATGGATCGTGCGAATGCATTAGAATGGATCGTGCGAATGAATTAGAATGGATAGTACGAATGAATTAGAATAGATATATTCGTGCGAATGAAATAGAATGGATCGTACGAATGAATTAGAATGGATACATTCGTAAGAATTAGAATAGATCATACGAATGAATTAGAATGGATCGTGCGAATGAATTAGAATGGATCGTACGAATGCATTAGAATGGATCGTCCGAATGAATTAGAATGGATCATACGAATGAATTAGAATGGATACATTTATGCGAATGAATTAGAATGGATCGTCTGAATGAATTAGAATGAATCATACGAATGAATTAGAATGTTTCGAACGAATGAATTAGAATGGATACATTCGTATGAATTAGAATGGATCGTATGAATGAATTAGAGTGGATCATACGAATAAATTAGAATGGATCGTGCGAATGAATTAGAATGGATCGTGCGAATGAATTAGAATGGATCGTACGAATGCATTAGAATGTATCGTATGAATGAATTAGAATGGATCGTGCGAAAGAATTAGAATGGATCGTTCGAATGAATTAGAATGGATCGTCTGAATGAATTAGAATGAATCATATGAATGAATTTGAATGGATCGAACGAATGAATTAGAAAGGATACATTCGTATGAATTAGAATGGATCGTATGAATGAAATAGAGTGGATCATGCGAATGAATTAGAATGGATCGTGCGAATGAATTAGAGTGGATCGTACGAATGAATTAGAGTGGATCGTATGAATAAATTAGAATAGATTATACGAATGAATTAGAATAGATCGTACGAATCCATTAGAATGGATCGTGCGATTGAATTAGAATGGATCATACGAATGAATTAGAATGGATCGTACGAATAAATTAGAATGGATCGTTCGAATGAATTAGAATGGATCGTACGAATGAATTAGAATGGATCGTACGAATGAATTAGAATGGATCGTACGAATAAATTAGAATGGATCGTTCGAATGAATTAGAATGTATCGTAGGAATGAATTAGAATGGATCGTACGAATGAATTAGAATGGATCGTACGAACAAATTAGAATGGATCGTTCGAATGAATTAGAATGGAACGTGCGAATGAATTAGAATGGATCGTACGAATTGATTAGAATGGATACATTCATGCGAATGAATTAGAATGGATCGTCTGAATGAATTAGAATGGATTGTTCGAATAAATTAAATGGATACATTCGTATGAATTAGAATGGATCGTACGAATGAATTAGAATGGATCGTGCGATTGAATTAGAATGGATCATACGAATGAATTAGAATGGATTTTATGAATGAATTAGAGTGGATCGTGTGAATGAATTAGAATGGATCCTACGAATGCATTAGAAAGGATCTTGCGAATGAATTGGAATGGATTGTAGGAATGAATTACAATGGATACATTCATGCAAATGAATTAGAATGGATCGTCTGAATGACTTAGAATGAATCATACGAATGAATTAGAATGGATCGAACGAATGAATTAGAATGGATCGTTCGAATGAATTAGAATGGATACATTCGTATGAATTAGAATGGATCGTACGAATGAATTAGAATGGATCGTGCATTTGAATTAGAATAGATCATATGAATGAATTTGAATGGATTGTGTGAATGAATTAGAATGGATCGTACGAATGCATTAGAATGGATCGTGCGAATGAATTAGAATGGATCGTACGAATGAATTAGAATGGATACATTCATACGAATGAATTAGAATGAATCGTTTGAATGAATTAGAATGAATCATGCGATCCATTCTAATTCATTCGCACAATCGATTCTAATGCATTCGTACGATCCATTCTAATTCATTCTAATGCATTCGTCTGAATGAATTAGAATAGATCGTACGAATAAATTAGAATGGATCGTACGAATGAATTAGAATGGATCGTGTGAATGAATTAGAATGGATCGTACAAATGCATTACAATGGATCGTATGAATGCATTAGAATGGATCGTATGAATGAATTAGAATGGATCGTACGAATGAATTAGAATGGATCGTACGAATGAATTAGAATGGCTAGTACAAATGAATTGGAATGGATCGTACGAATGAATTAGAATGGATCGTTCGAATGAATTAGAATGGATCATACGAATGAATTAGAATGGATCGTATGAATGAATTAGAATGGATCGTGCGAATGCATTAGAATGGATCGTGCGAATGAATTAATGGATCATACGAATGAATTAGAATAGATACATTCGTGCAAATGAATTAGAATGGATACATTCGTGCGAATGAATTAGAATGGATCGTACGAATGAATTAGAATGGATACATTCGTAAGAATTAGAATGGATCATACGAATGAATTAGAATGGATCGTGCGAATGAATTAGAATGGATCGTACGAATGCATTAGAATGGATCATGCGAATGAATTAGAATGGATCATACGAATGAACTAGAATGGATACATTCATGCGAATGAATTAGAATGGATCGTCTGAATGAATTAGAATGAATCATACGAATGAATTAGAATGGATCGAATGAATGAATTAGAATGGATACATTCGTATGAATTAGAATGAATCGTATGAATGAATTAGAGTGGATCATGCGAATGAATTAGAATGGATCGTGCGAATGAATTAGAATGGATCGTGCGAATGAATTAGAATGGATCGTACGAATGCATTAGAATGGATCGTATGAATGAATTAGAATGGATCGTGTGAATGAATTAGAATGGATCGTTCGAATGAATTAGAATGGATCGTCTGAATGAATTAGAATGAATCGTATGAATGAATTAGAATGGATCGAACGAATGAATTAGAATGGATATATTCGTATGAATTAGAATGGATCGTATGAATGAATTAGAGTGGATCATGCGAATGAATTAGAATGGATCGTGCGAATGAATTAGAATGGATCGTACGAATGAATTAGAATAGATTGTACGAATGAATTAGAATGGATCGTACGAATGCATTAGAATGGATCATGCGAATGAATTAGAATGGATCGAACGAATGAATTAGAATGGATCGTTCGAATGAATTAGAATGGATCATATGAATGAATTAGAATGGATCGTGCGAATGCATTAGAATGGATCATGCGAATGAATTAGAATGGATAGTACGAATGAATTAGAATAGATACATTCGTGCGAATGAATTAGAATGGATACATTCGTGCGAATGAATTAGAATGGATCGTACGAATAAATTAGAATGGATACATTCGTAAGAATTAGAATAGATCGTACGAATGAATTAGAATGGATCGTGCGAATGAATTAGAATGGATCATACGAATGAATTAGAATGAATCATGCGAATGAATTAGAATGGATCATACGAATGAATTAGAATGGATACATTCATGCAAATGAATTAGAATGGATCGTCTGAATGAATTTGAATGAATCATACGAATGAATTAGAATGGATCGAACGAATGAATTAGAATGGATACATTCGTATGAAATAGAATGGATCGTATGAATGAATTAGAGTGGGTCGTGTGAATGAATTAGAATGGATCGTACGAATGCATTAGAAAGGATCGTGCGAATGAATTGGAATGGATCGTACGAATGAATTAGAATGGATACATTCATGCGAATGAATTAGAATGGATCGTCTGAATGACTTAGAATGAATCATACGAATGAATTAGAATGGATCGAACAAATGAATTAGAATGGATCGTTCGAATGAATTAGAATAGATACATTCGTATGAATTAGAATGGATCGTACGAATGAATTAGAATGTATCGTGCATTTGAATTAGAATGGATCATAAAAATGAATTAGAATGGATTGTGTGAATGAATTAGAATGGATCGTACGAATGCATTAGAATGGATCGTGCGAATGAATTAGAATGGATCGTACGAATGAATTAGAATGGATACATTCATGCGAATGAATTAGAATGGATCATTTGAAAGAATTAGAATAAATCATGATATCCATTCTAATTCATTCGCACGATCCATTCTAATGCATTCGTACGATCCATTCTAATTCATTCACACGATCCATTCTATTTCATTCGTATGATCCATTCTAATTCATTTATATGATCCATTGTAATTAATTCGTACAATCTATTCTAATTCATTCGTACCATCCATTCTAATTCATTCGCACGATCCATTCTAATTCATTCGCATGATCCACTCTAATTCATTCATAGTATCCATTCTAATTCATTCAGACGATCCATTCTAATTTATTCATCCAATCCATTCTAATTCATTCGGACGATCCATTCTAATTCATTCATATGCGTATGAATGAATTAGAGTGGATAATGCGAATGAATTAGAATGGATCATACAAATGAATTATAATGGATCGTACGAATGAATTAGAATGGATAGTACGAATGAATTAGAATGGATCGTATGAATGAATTAGAATGGATCGTACGAATGAATTAGAATGGATCGTACGAATGAATTTGAATAGATCGTACGAACGAATTAGAATGGATCGTACAAATGAATTAGAATGGATCGTATGATTGAATTAGAATAGATCGTATGAATGAATTAGAGTGGATCATGCGAATGAATTCGAATGGATCGTGCGAATGAATTAGAATGGACAGTACGAATGCTTTAGAATGGATCGTACGAATGAATTAGAATGGATCGTGCGTATGAATTAGACTGGATCGTATGAATGAATTTGAGTTGATCATGCGAATGAATTAGAATGGATCGTGCGAATGAATTAGAATGGATCGTGCGAATGAATTAGAATATATTGTCTGAATGAATTAGAATGAATCATACGAATAAATTAGAATGGATCGAACGAATGAATTAGAATGAATACATTCGTATGAATTAGAATGGATCGTATGAATGAATTAGAGTGGATCATGCGAATGAATTTGAATGGATCGTGCGAATGAATTAGAATGGATCGTACAAATGAATTAGAATGGATCGTCTGAATGAATTAGAATGAATCATAGGAATGAATTAGAATGGATCGAACGAATGAATTAGAATAGATACATTCGTATGAATTAGAATGGATCGTGTGAATGAATTAGAATGGATACATTTAGGCGAATGAATTAGAATGGATCGTACGAATGAATTAGAATGGATATATTCGTATGAATTAGAATGTATCGTACGAATAAATTAGAATGGATCGTGCGAATGAATTAGAATGGATCATACGAATAAATTAGAATGGATCGTACGAATGAATTAGAATGGATCGTACGAATGAGTTAGAATGGATACATTCGTGCGAAGGAATTAGAATGGATCCATCCATGCAAATGAATTAGAATGGATACATTCGAATGAATTAGAATGGATACATTCGTGCGAATGAATTTGAATGGATCGTACAGAATGGATCGTGCGAATGAATTAGAATGGATCGTACGAATGAATTAGAATGGATCATGCGAATGAATTAGAATGGATCGTACGAATGAATTAGAATAGATTGTACGAATGAATTAGAATGAATACATTCGAATGAACTAGAATGGATACATTCGTGCGAATGAATTAGAATGGATCGTGCGAATGAATTAGAATGAATCGTACGAATGAATTAGAATGGATCGAATGAATTAGAATGGATCGTACGAATGAATTAGAATGGGTCATATGAATGAATTATAATTGATCGTTTGAATGAATTAGAATGTTAGAATGGATAGTACAAATGAATTTGAATGGATGGTATGAATGAATTAGGATGGATCCAACGAATGAATTAGAATGGATACATTCGTATGAATTAGACTGGATCGTACGAATGAATTAGAATGGATAGTACGAATGAATTAGAATGGATCGTATGAATGAATTAGAATGGATCGTACGAATGAATTAGAATGGATCGTGATTGAATTAGAATGGATAGTATGAATGAATTAGAATGGATCGTACGAATGAATTAGAATGGATACATTCGTACGAATGAATTAGAATGGATCATACGAATGAATTAGAATGGATACATCCATGCAAATGAATTTGAATAGATCATACGAATGAATTAGAATGCATCGTACGAATGAATTAGAATTGATCGTACGAATGAATTAGAATGGATCGTTTGAATGAATTAGAATGTATCGTACGAATGAATTAGAATGGATTGTGCGAATGAATTAGAATGGATCGTCTGAATGAATTAGAATGGATCGTGCGAATGAATTAGAATGGATTGTACGAATGAATTAAAATGGATCGTCCAAGTAAATTAGAATGGATCGTACGAATTAATTAGAATGGATCGTATGAAAGAATTAGAATGGATCGTACGAATGAATTAGAATGGATCGTGAACGAATTAGAATGGATACATTCGTATGGATTAGAATGGATCGTACGAATGAATTAGAATGGATCGTACGAATGAATTAGAATGGATTATTCGAATGAATTAGAATGGATCGTACGAACGAATTAGAATGGATTATACGAATGAATTAGAATGGATACATCCATGCAAATGAATTTGAATTGATCATACGAATGAATTAGAATGGATCGTACGAACGAATTAGAATGGATCATACGAATGAATTAGAATGGATTATACGAATGAACTAGAATGGATACATCCAAGCAAATAAATTTCAATGGATCATACGAATGAATTAGAATAGATCGTGCGAATGAATTAGAATGGATCGTACGAATGAATTAGAATGGATACATTCGTACGAATGAATTACAATGGATCGTGCGAATTAATTACAATGGATAATATGAATGAATTAGAATAGAATTAGAATGGATAGTACAAATGAATCAGAATGGATCGTACGAATGAAATAGAATGGATCATACGAATGAATTAGAATGGATCGTGAATGAATTAGAATGGATACATTCGTACGAATGAATTAGAATGGATCGTGAATGAATTAGAATGGATACATTCTTACGAATGAATTAGAATGGATCATACGAATGAATTAGAATGGATCATGCGAATGAATTAGAATAGATTGTATGAATTAATTAGAATGGATCGTTCGAATGAATTAGAATGGATCGTACGAATGAATTAGAATGGATCGTACGAATGAATTAGAATGGATCGTACGAACAAATTAGAATGGATCATTCGAATGAATTAGAATGGAACGTGCGAATGAATTAGAATGGATCGTACGAATTGATTAGAATGGATACATTCATGCGAATGAATTAGAATGGATCGTCTGAATGAATTAGAATGAATCATACGAATGAATTCGAATGGATCGAATGAATGAATTAGAATGGATTGTTCGAATAAATTAGAATGGATCGTACGAATGAATTAGAATGGATCGTACGAATGAATTAGAATGGATTGTACGAATGAATTAGAATGGATCGTCCAAGTGAATTAGAATGGATCGTACGAATGAATTAGAATGGATCGTATGAATGAATTAGAATGGATCGTACGAATGAATTAGAATGGATCGTGAACGAATTAGAATGGATACATTCGTATGGATTAGAATGGATCGTACGAATGAATTAGAATGGATCGTACGAATGAATTAGAATGGATTATTCGAATGAATTAGAATGGATCGTACGAACGAATTAGAATGGATTATACGAATGAATTAGAATGGATACATCCATGCAAATGAATTTGAATTGATCATACGAATGAATTAGAATGGATCGTACGAACGAATTAGAATGGATCATACGAATGAATTAGAATGGATTATACGAATGAACTAGAATGGATACATCCAAGCAAATAAATTTCAATGGATCATACGAATGAATTAGAATAGATCGTGCGAATGAATTAGAATGGATCGTACGAATGAATTAGAATGGATACATTCGTACGAATGAATTACAATGGATCGTGCGAATTAATTACAATGGATAATATGAATGAATTAGAATAGAATTAGAATGGATAGTACAAATGAATCAGAATGGATCGTACGAATGAAATAGAATGGATCATACGAATGAATTAGAATGGATCGTGAATGAATTAGAATGGATACATTCGTACGAATGAATTAGAATGGATCGTGAATGAATTAGAATGGATACATTCTTACGAATGAATTAGAATGGATCATACGAATGAATTAGAATGGATCATGCGAATGAATTAGAATAGATTGTATGAATTAATTAGAATGGATCGTTCGAATGAATTAGAATGGATCGTACGAATGAATTAGAATGGATCGTACGAATGAATTAGAATGGATCGTACGAACAAATTAGAATGGATCATTCGAATGAATTAGAATGGAACGTGCGAATGAATTAGAATGGATCGTACGAATTGATTAGAATGGATACATTCATGCGAATGAATTAGAATGGATCGTCTGAATGAATTAGAATGAATCATACGAATGAATTCGAATGGATCGAATGAATGAATTAGAATGGATTGTTCGAATAAATTAGAATGGATCGTACGAATGAATTAGAATGGATCGTACGAATGAATTAGAATGGATTGTACGAATGAATTAGAATGGATCGTCCAAGTGAATTAGAATGGATCGTACGAATGAATTAGAATGGATCGTATGAATGAATTAGAATGGATCGTACGAATGAATTAGAATGGATCGTGAACGAATTAGAATGGATACATTCGTATGGATTAGAATGGATCGTACGAATGAATTAGAATGGATCGTACGAATGAATTAGAATGGATTATTCGAATGAATTAGAATGGATCGTACGAACGAATTAGAATGGATTATACGAATGAATTAGAATGGATACATCCATGCAAATGAATTTGAATTGATCATACGAATGAATTAGAATGGATCGTACGAACGAATTAGAATGGATCATACGAATGAATTAGAATGGATTATACGAATGAACTAGAATGGATACATCCATGCAAATAAATTTCAATGGATCATACGAATGAATTAGAATAGATCGTGCGAATGAATTAGAATGGATCGTACGAATGAATTAGAATGGATACATTCGTACGAATGAATTACAATGGATCATGCGAATTAATTACAATGGATAATATGAATGAATTAGAATAGAATTAGAATGGATAGTACAAATGAATCAGAATGGTTCGTACGAATGAAATAGAATGGATCATACGAATGAATTAGAATGGATCGTGAATGAATTAGAATGGATACATTCGTACGAATGAATTAGAATGGATCGTGAATGAATTAGAATGGATACATTCTTACGAATGAATTAGAATGGATCATACGAATGAATTAGAATGGATCATGCGAATGAATTAGAATAGATTGTATGAATTAATTAGAATGGATTGTTCGAATGAATTAGAATGGATCGTACGAATGAATTAGAATGGATCGTACGAATGAATTAGAATGGATCGTACGAACAAATTAGAATGGATCGTTCGAATGAATTAGAATGGAACGTGCGAATGAATTAGAATGGATCGTACGAATTGATTAGAATGGATACATTCATACGAATGAATTAGAATGGATCGTCTGAATGAATTAGAATGAATCATACGAATGAATTCGAATGGATCGAATGAATGAATTAGAATGGATTGTTCGAATAAATTAGAATGGATCGTACGAATGAATTAGAATGGATCGTACGAATGAATTAGACTGGATCGTACGAATGAATTAGAATGGATCGTGCGATTGAATTAGAATGGATCATACGAATGAATTTCAATGGATTGTATGGATGAATTAGAGTGGATCGTGTGAATGAATTAGAATGGATCCTACGAATGCATTAGAAAGGATCGTGCGAATGAATTGGAATGGATTGTACGAATGAATTAGAATGGATACATTCATGCAAATGAATTAGAATGGATCGTCTGAATGACTTAGAATGAATATTACGAATGTATTAGAATGGATCGAACGAATGAATTAGAATGGATCGTTCGAATGAATTAGAATGGATACATTCGTATGAATTAGAATGGCACGTACGAATGAATTAGAATGGATCGTGCATTTGAATTAGAATAGATCATACGAATGAATTTGAATGGATTGTGTGAATGAATTAGAATGGATCGTACGAATGCATTAGAATGGATCGTGCGAATGAATTAGAATGGATCGTACGAATGAATTAGAATGGATACATTCATACGAATGAATTAGAATGGATCGTTTGAATGAATTAGAATGAATCATGCGATCCATTCTAATTCATTCGCACAATCGATTCTAATGCATTCGTACGATCCATTCTAATTCATTCTAATGCATTCGTCTGAATGAATTAGAATAGATCGTACGAATAAATTAGAATGGATCGTACGAATGAATTAGAATTGATCGTGTGAATGAATTAGAATGGATCGTACAAATGCATTACAATGGATCGTATGAATGCATTAGAATGGATCGTATGAATGAATTAGAATGGATCGTACGAATGAATTAGAATGGATCGTACGAATGAATTAGAATGGCTAGAACAAATGAATTGGAATGGATCGTACGAATGAATTAGAATGGATCGTTCGAATGAATTAGAATGGATCATACGAATGAATTAGAATGGATCGTATGAATGAATTAGAATGGATCGTGCGAATGCATTAGAATGGATCGTGCGAATGAATTAATGGATCATACGAATGAATTAGAATAGATACATTCGTGCAAATGAATTAGAATGGATACATTTGTGCGAATGAATTAGAATGGATCGTACGAATGAATTAGAATGGATACATTCGTAAGAATTAGAATGGATCATACGAATGAATTAGAATGGATCGTGCGAATGAATTAGAATGGATCGTACGAATGCATTAGAATGGATCATGCGAATGAATTAGAATGGATCATACGAATGAATTAGAATGGATACATTCATGCGAATGAATTAGAATGGATCGTCTGAATGAATTAGAATGAATCATACGAATGAATTAGAATGGATCGAACGAATGAATTAGAATAGATACATTCGTATGAATTAGAATGAATCGTATGAATGAATTAGAGTGGATCATGCGAATGAATTAGAATGGATCGTGCGAATGAATTAGAATGGATCATGCGAATGAATTAGAATGGATCGTACGAATGCATTAGAATGGATCGTATGAATGAATTAGAATGGATCGTGTGAATGAATTAGAATGGATCGTTCGAATGAATTAGAATGGATCGTCTGAATGAATTAGAATGAATCGTATGACTGAATTAGAATGGATCGAACGAATTAATTAGAATGGATATATTCGTATGAATTAGAATGGATCGTATGAATGAATTAGAGTGGATCATGCGAATGAATTAGAATGGATCGTGCGAATGAATTAGAATGGATCGTACGAATGAATTAGAATAGATTGTACGAATGAATTAGAATGGATCGTACGAATGCATTAGAATGGATCATGCGAATGAATTAGAATGGATCGAACGAATGAATTAGAATGGATCGTTCGAATGAATTAGAATGGATCATATGAATGAATTAGAATGGATCGTGCGAATGCATTAGAATGGATCATGCGAATGAATTAGAATGGATAGTACGAATGAATTAGAATAGATACATTCGTGCGAATGAATTAGAATGGATACATTCGTGCGAATGAATTAGAATGGATCGTACGAATAAATTAGAATGGATACATTCGTAAGAATTAGAATAGATCGTACGAATGAATTAGAATGGATCGTGCGAATGAATTAGAATGGATCGTGCGAATGAATTAGAATGAATCGTGCGAATGAATTAGAATGGATCATACGAATGAATTAGAATGGATACATTCATGCGAATGAATTAGAATGGATCGTCTGAATGAATTTGAATGAATCATACGAATGAATTAGAATGGATCGAACGAATGAATTAGAATGGATACATTCGTATGAATTAGAATGGATCGTATGAATGAATTAGAGTGGGTCGTGTGAATGAATTAGAATGGATCGTACGAATGCATTAGAAAGGATCGTGCGAATGAATTGGAATGGATCGTACGAATGAATTAGAATGGATGCATTCATGCGAATGAATTAGAATGGATCGTCTGAATGACTTAGAATGAATCATACGAATGAATTAGAATGGATCGAACAAATGAATTAGAATGGATCGTTCGAATGAATTAGAATAGATACATTCGTATGAATTAGAATGGATCGTACGAATGAATTAGAATGTATCGTGCATTTGAATTAGAATGGATCATACAAATGAATTAGAATGGATTGTGTGAATGAATTAGAATGGATCGTACGAATGCATTAGAATGGATCGTGCGAATGAATTAGAATGGATCGTACGAATGAATTAGAATGGATACATTCATGCGAATGAATTAGAATGGATCGTTTGAAAGAATTAGAATAAATCATGATATCCATTCTAATTCATTCGCACGATCCATTCTAATGCATTCGTACGATCCATTCTAATTCATTCACACGATCCATTCTATTTCATTCGTATGATCCATTCTAATTCATTTATATGATCCATTATAATTAATTCGTACAATCTATTCTAATTCATTCGTACCATCCATT
This sequence comes from Chamaelirium japonicum, assembly GCA_947650365.1. Taxonomy (NCBI): domain Eukaryota; kingdom Viridiplantae; phylum Streptophyta; class Magnoliopsida; order Liliales; family Melanthiaceae; genus Chamaelirium; species Chamaelirium japonicum. The sequence continues at coordinate 93,163,772 of OX393553.1, read as the reverse complement.
CTAATTCATTCGCACGATCCATTCTAATTCATTCGCATGATCCACTCTAATTCATTCATAGGATCCATTCTAATTCATACGAATGTATCCATTCTAATTCATTCAGACGATCCATTCTAATTTATTCGTCCAATCCATTCTAATTCATTCGGACGATCCATTCTAATTCATTCATATGCGTATGAATGAATTAGAGTGGATAATGCGAATGAATTAGAATGGATCATACAAATGAATTATAATGGATCGTACGAATGAATTAGAATGGATAGTACGAATGAATTAGAATGGATCGTATGAATGAATTAGAATGGATCGTACGAATGAATTAGAATGGATCGTATGAATGAATTTGAATAGATCGTACGAACGAATTAGAATGGATCGTACAAATGAATTAGAATGGATCGTATGATTGAATTAGAATAGATCGTATGAATGAATTAGAGTGGATCATGCGAATGAATTCGAATGGATCGTACGAATGAATTAGAATAGATAGTACGAATGCTTTAGAATGGATCGTACGAATGAATTAGAATGGATCGTGCGTATGAATTAGACTGGATCGTATGAATGAATTTGAGTTGATCATGCGAATGAATTAGAATGGATCGTGCGAATGAATTAGAATGGATCGTGCGAATGAATTAGAATAGATTGTCTGAATGAATTAGAATGAATCATACGAATAAATTAGAATGGATTGAACGAATAAATTAGAATGAATACATTCGTATGAATTAGAATGGATCGTATGAATGAATTAGAGTGGATCATGCGAATGAATTAGAATGGATCGTGCGAATGAATTAGAATGGATCGTACAAATGAATTAGAATGGATCGTCTGAATGAATTAGAATGAATCATAGGAATGAATTAGAATGGATCGAACGAATGAATTAGAATAGATACATTCGTATGAATTAGAATGGATCGTGTGAATGAATTAGAATGGATACATTTGGGCGAATGAATTAGAATGGATCGTACGAATGAATTAGAATGGATATATTCGTATGAATTAGAATGTATCGTACGAATAAATTAGAATGGATCGTGCGAATGAATTAGAATGGATCATACGAATAAATTAGAATGGATCGTACGAATGAATTAGAATGGATCGTACGAATGAGTTAGAATGGATACATTCGTGCGAAGGAATTAGAATGGATCCATCCATGCAAATGAATTAGAATGGATACATTCGAATGAATTAGAATGGATACATTCGTGCGAATGAATTTGAATGGATCGTACAGAATGGATCGTGCGAATGAATTAGAATGGATCGTACGAATGAATTAGAATGGATCATGCGAATGAATTAGAATGGATCGTACGAATGAATTAGAATAGATTGTACGAATGAATTAGAATGAATACATTCGAATGAACTAGAATGGATACATTCGTGCGAATGAATTAGAATGGATCGTGCGAATGAATTAGAATGAATCGTACGAATGAATTAGAATGGATCGAATGAATTAGAATGGATCGTACGAATGAATTAGAATGGGTCATATGAATGAATTAGAATTGATCGTTTGAATGAATTAGAATGTTAGAATGGATAGTACAAATGAATTTGAATGGATGGTATGAATGAATTAGGATGGATCCAACGAATGAATTAGAATGGATACATTCGTATGAATTAGACTGGATCGTACGAATGAATTCGAATGGATAGTACGAATAAATTAGAATGGATCGTACGAATGAATTAGAATGGATCGTACGAATGAATTAGAATGGATCGTGAATGAATTAGAATGGATAGTATGAATGAATTAGAATGGATCGTACGAATGAATTAGAATGGATACATTCGTACGAATGAATTAGAATGGATCATACGAATGAATTAGAATGGATACATCCATGCAAATGAATTTGAATAGATCATACGAATGAATTAGAATGCATCGTACGAATGAATTAGAATTGATCGTACGAATAAATTAGAATGGATCGTTTGAATGAATTAGAATGTATCGTACGAATGAATTAGAATGGATTGTGCGAATGAATTAGAATGGATCGTCTGAATGAATTAGAATGGATCGTGCGAATGAATTAGAATGGATTGTACGAATGAATTAGAATGGATCGTCCAAGTGAATTAGAATGGATCGTACGAATTAATTAGAATGGATCGTATGAATGAATTAGAATAGATCGTTCAAATGAATTAGAATGGATCGTGAACGAATTAGAATGGATACATTCGTATGGATTAGAATGGATCGTACGAATGAATTAGAATGGATCGTACGAATGAATTAGAATGGATTATTCGAATGAATTAGAATGGATCGTACGAATGAATTAGAATGGATTATACGAATGAATTAGAATGGATACATCCATGCAAATGAATTTGAATTGATCATACGAATGAATTAGATTGGATCGTACGAACGAATTAGAATGGATCATACGAATGAATTAGAATGGATTATACGAATGAACTAGAATGGATACATCCATGCAAATAAATTTGAATGGATCATACGAATGAATTAGAATAGATCGTGCGAATGAAGTTGAATACAGATGGAGCTTTGGCAAACAACTCAGCTTCTGTTGGGGGAGTGTTCAGAAATAGCAATGGTGAAACAATTCAGTGTTTCTGTGGTCCATCTAAATATACTGAGATACTAAATATTGAATTAGATGCAGTGCTGAAAGGTCTCTTATATACGGAAGAAATGCACATCTCAAAGCTGTGGATTGAATCTGATTCTCTTATTGCAGTGAAATGTATTAGAGATGAATGTGCTATTCCCTGGAATGCTATTCATCAGGTTTTAAGTATCAGAGAGGTCATAAACAAGTACAATGAGCATAAGATCACTCACATTTGGAGAGAGGGTAATAAACCTGCAGATATCTTATCGAAAATGGATCATGGTAATCAGATGATTCAGATTTACCCACAAGATCTAAAAGAAAATATACGTAAAGCAATTGAAGATGATTGCAAAGGCAGAAGCTATATGAGATAGTTTGGCAAAGGCTTAGAGGGGCTGTATTTTGCAGAAGATAGAGGAGTTTGGATGTGTTTCTAGTATTCAGTTTGTTTTCCTGTATTTTGTTTTCCAGTTATCTGATAGCCTTGATATATGATAAGGCCAGAGCTGTAATGTGAATATCCTTTTTGTTTCTTGGGCGGGGTCCCTAATAAAATCCCCATAGCTTTGATTAAAAAAAAAAGAATAGATCGTGCGAATGAATTAGAATGGATCGTATGAATGAATTAGAATGGATACATTCGTACGAATGAATTACAATGGATCGTGCGAATTAATTACAATGGATAATATGAATGAATTAGAATAGAATTAGAATGGATAGTACAAATGAATCAGAATGGATCGTACGAATAAAATAGAATGGATCATACGAATAAATTAGAATGGATCGTGAATGAATTAGAATGGATACATTCGTACGAATGAATTAGAATGGATCGTGAATGAATTAGAATGGATACATTCTTACGAATGAATTAGAATGGATCATACGAATGAATTAGAATGGATCATGCGAATGAATTAGAATAGATTGTATGAATGAATTAGAATGGATCGTTCGAATGAATAAGAATGGATCGTACGAATGAATTAGAATGGATCGTACGAATGAATTAGAATGGATCATGAATGAATTAGAATGGATCGTTCGAATGAATTAGAATATTAGAATGGATCGTACGAATGAATTAGAATGGATCATACGAATGAATTAGAATGGATACATCCATAAAAATGAATTTGAATGGATCATACGAATGAATTAGAATGGATCGTACGAATGAATTAGAATGGATACATCCTTGCAAATGAATTTGAATGGATCATACGAATGAATTAGAATGGATTGTATGAATGAATTAGAATGGATACATTCGTGCAAATGAATTTGAATGATCATACGAATAAATTAGAATGGATTGTACGAATGAATTAGAATGGATACATTCGTGCGAATGAATTAGAATGGATCGTACAAATGAACTAGAATGGATACATTCGTGCGAATAAATTAGAATGGATCATCTGAATGAATTAGAATGGATCGTACGAATGAGTTAGAATGGATACATTCGTGCGAAGGAATTAGAATGGATCCATCCATGCAAATGAATTAGAATGGATACATTCGTGTGAATGAATTTGAATGGATCGTACAGAATGGATCGTGCGAATGAATTAGAATGGATCGTACGAATGAATTAGAATGGATCGTGCGAATGAATTAGAATGGATCGTACGAATGAATTAGAATAGATTGTACGAATGAATTAGAATGAATACATTCGAATGAATTAGAATGGATACATTCGTGCGAATGAATTAGAATGGATCGTGCGAATGAATTAGAATGACTCGTACGAATGAATTAGAATGGATCAAATGAATTAGAATGGATCGTACGAATGAATTAGAATGGGTCGTATGAATGAATTAGAATGGATCGTTCGAATGAATTAGAATGTTAGAATGGATAGTACAAATGAATTTGAATGGATGGTATGAATGAATTAGGATGGATCCTACGAATGAATTAGAATGGATACATTCGTATGAATTAGCCTAGATCGTACGAATGAATTAGAATGGATAGTACGAATGAATTATAATGGATCGTACAAATGAATTAGAATGGATCGTGAATGAATTAGAATGGATAGTATGAATGAATTAGAATGGATCATTCGAATGAATTAGAATGGATACATTCGTACGAATGAATTAGAATGGATCATACGAATAAATTAGAATGGATACATCCATGCAAATGAATTTGAATGGATCATACGAATGAATTAGAATGCATCGTACGAATGAATTAGAATGGATCGTATTAATGAATTAGAATGGATCGTTCGAATGAATTAGAATGTATCGTACGAATGAATTAGAATGGATTGTGCGAATGAATTAGAATGGATCGTCTGAATGAATTAGAATGGATCGTGCGAATAAATTAGAATGGATTGTACGAATGAATTAGAATGGATCGTCCAAGTGAATTAGAATGGATCGTACGAATGAATTAGAATGGATCGTATGAATGAATTAGAATGGATCGTACGAATGAATTAGAATGGATCATGAATGAATTAGAATGGATACATTCATACGGATTAGAATGGATCGTACGAATGAATTAGAATGGATCGTACGAATGAATTAGAATGGATCGTACGTATGAATTAGAATGGATCGTACGAATTAATTAGAATGGATCGTTCGAATGAATTAGAATGGATCATACGAATGAATTAGAATGGATTATACGAATGAATTAGAATGGATACATCCATGCAAATGAATTTGAATTGATCATACGAATGAATTAGAATGGATCGTACGAATGAATTAGAAGGGATCAAAAGAATGAATTAGAATGGATCATACGAATGAACTAGAATGGATACATCCATGCAAATAAATTTGAATGGATCATACGAATGAATTAGAATAGATCGTGCGAATAAATTAGAATGGATCGTACAAATGAATTAGAATGGATACATTCGTGCGAATGAATTAGAATGGATTGTGCGAATTAATTACAATGGATAATATGAATGAATTAGAATAGATTGTGCGAATGAATTAGAATGGATCGTGCGAATGAATTAGAATGGATATATTCGTGCGAATGAATTAGAATGGATCGTATGAATGAATTAGAATGGATCATACGAATGAATTAGAATGGGTCGTATGAATGAATTAGAATGGATTATTCGAATGAATTAGAATGTTAGAATGGATAGTACAAATGAATTAGAATGGATCGTACGAATGAAATAGAATGGATCATACGAATGAATTAGAATGGATCGTGAATGAATTAGAATGGATACATTCGTACAAATGAATTAGAATGGATCGAGAATGAATTAGAATGGATACATTCGTACGAATGAATTAGAATGGATCATACGAATGAATTAGAATGGATCATGCGAATGAATTAGAATAGATTGTACGAATGAATTAGAATGGATCGTTCGAATGAATTAGAATGGATCGTACGAATGAATTAGAATGGATCGTACGAATGAATTAGAATGGATCGTGAATGAATTAGAATGGATCGTTCGAATGAATTAGAATATTAGAATGGATCGTACGAATGAATTAGAATGGATCATACGAATGAATTAGAATGGATACATCCATGCAAATGAATTTGAATGGATCATACGAATGAATTAGAATTGATCGTACGAATAAATTAGAATGGATACATCCATGCAAATGAATTTGAATGGATCATACGAATGAATTAGAATGGATCGTATGAATGAATTAGAATGGATACATTCGTGCAAATGAATTTGAATGGATCATACGAATGAATTGGAATGGATTGTACGAATGAATTAGAATGGATACATTCGTGCGAATGAATTAGAATAGATCGTACAAATAAACTAGAATGGATACATTCGTGCGAATGAATTAGAATGGATCATGTGAATGAATTAGAATGGATAGTGCGAATGAATTAGAATGGATCGTTCGAATGAATTAGAATAGATCGTACGAATGAATTAGAATGGACTGTGCGAAAGAATTAGAATGGATCGTCTGAATGAATTAGAATGGATCGTCTGAATAAATTAGAAAGGATCATATGAATGAATCAGAATGGATCATACGAATGAATTAGAATGGATCGTACGAATGAATTAGAATAGATCATACGAATGAATTGGAATGGATTGTGCGAATGAATTAGAATGGATCGTCTGAATGAATTAGAATGGATCGTCTGAATGAATTAGAAAGGATAATACGAATGAATCAGAATGGATCATATGAATGAATTAGAATGAATCGTACGAATGAATTAGAATGGATCGTACGAATGAATTAGAATGGATCATACGAATGAATTAGAATGGATCGTACGAATGAATTAGAATGGATTGTGCGAATGAATTAGAATGGATCGACTGAATGAATTAGAATGGATCATACGAATGAATTGGAATGGATCATACGAATGAATTAGAATGGATCATACGAATGAATTAGAATGGATCGTGTGAAGGAATTAGAATAGATCGTACGAATGAATTAGAATGGATCGTGTGAATGAATTAGAAAGGATCGTACAAATATATTAGAATGGATACATTCGTGCGAATGAATTAGAATGGATCTTACGAATGAATTAGAATAGATCTTGCGAATGAATTAGAATGGATCTTACGAATAAATTAAAATGGATCGTTCGAATGAATTAGAATGAATCATATGAATGAATTAGAATGGATCGTACGAATGAATTTGAATGGATCGTCTGAGTGAATTAGAATGGATCGTACGAATGAATTAGAATGGATTATACGAATTAATTAAAATGGATCGTACGAATGAATCAGAATGGATCGTCCGAGTGAATTAGAATGGATCGTGTGAATGAATTAGAATGGATCGTACGAATGAATTAGACTGGAATATGCGAATGAATTAGAATGGATCACACGAATGAATTAGAATGGATCGTACGAATGAATTAGAATGGATCGTACGAATAAATTGGAATGGTTCATACGAATGAATTAGAATGGATCGTACGAATGAATTAGAATAGATCATATAAATGAATTAGAATGAATCATACGAATGAATTAGAATGGATCGTATGAATGAATTAGAATGAATCATACGAATAAATTAGAATGGATCGTATAAATGAATTAGAATGGAATGTGCGAATGAATTAGAATGGATCGTACGAATGAATTAGAATGAATCATACGAATGAATTAGAATGGTTCGTATGAATGATTAAGAATGGATCATACAAATGAATTAGAATAGATCGTACGAATGAATTAGAATGCTCGGACGATCCATTCTAATTCATTCACACGATCCATTTTAATTCATTCGTACGATCCATTCTAATTCATTTGTATGATCCATTCAAATTCATTCAGACGATCCATTCTAATTTATTCGCATAATCCATTCTAATTCATTCGTACGATCTATTCTAATTCATTCGTACGATCCATTCTAATTCATTCGTATGATTCATTCTGATTCATTTGTATGATCCATTCTAATTCATTCAGACGATCCATTCTAATTCATTCGCACGATCCATTCTAATTCATTCGTACGATCCATTCTAATTCAATCGAACGATCCATTCTAATTCATTCGTACAATCTATTCTATTTCATTCGAACAATCCATTCTAATTCATTCGTACGATCCTTTCTAATTCATACGAATGTATCCATTCTAATTCATACGTTTGATCCATTCTAATTCATTCGTATGATTCATTCTAATTCATTCAGACGATCCATTCTAATTCATTCGCATGAATCTATGCATTCTAATTCATTCGTACGATCCATTCTAATTCATTCGCACGATCCATTCTAATTCATTCATATGATCCATTGTAATTAATTAATTCGTATGATCCATTCCAATTCAATCGCAATATCCATTCTAATGCATTCATACGATCCATTCTAATTCATTCATACGATCCATTCTAATTCATTCGCATGAATGTATCCATTCTAATTCATTCACACGATCCATTCTAATTCATTCGCACGATCCATTCTAATTCATTCATATGATCCATTGTAATTAATTCGAACTATCCATCCTAATTCATTTATACGATCCATTCTAATTCATTCGTACGATCCATTCAAATTCATTCGTACAATCCATTCTAATTTATTCGTATGATTATATCCATTCTTATTCATTCGTACGGTCCATTCTAATTCATTCGGACGATCCATTCTAACTCACTCGGATGATCCATTCTAATTCATTCGTAAGATCCAGTCTAATTCATTCGTATGATCCATTCTGATTCATTCGTATCATCCTTTCTAATTCATTCAGAGGATCCATTCTAATTCATTCGTACGATCCATTCTAATTCATTCGTATGATCTATTCTAATTCATTTGAACGATCTAATTCATTCGTATGATCCATTCTAATTCATTCGCATATTCCATTCTAATTCATTCGTATGATCTATTTTAATTCATTCATATTAGAATGGATCGTACGAATGAATTAGAATTGATCGTACGAATGAATTAGAATGGATTGTACGAATGAATTAGAATGGATCGTCCGAGTGAATTAGAATGGATCGTACGAATGAATAAGAATGGATCGTACGAATGAATTAGAATGGATCGTACGAATGAATTAGACTGGATCGTATGAATAAATTAGAATGGATCGTCCGAGTGAATTAGAATGGATCGTACGAATGAACTTGAATGGATAGTACGAATGAATTAGAATGGATCGAGCGAATAAATTAGAATGGATCGTCTGAATGAATTAGAATGGATCGTTTGAATGAATTAGAATGGATCATACGAATGAATTAGAATGGGTCGAACGAATGAATTAGAATGGATCGAACAAATGAATTAGAATGGATCATGCGAATGAATTAGAATGGATCGTATGAATGAATTAGAATGGATTGTCCAAGTGAATTAGAATGGATCGTACGAATGAATTAGAATAGATCGTACGAATCAATTAGAATGGATCGTAGGAATAAATTAGAATGGATCGTGCGAATGAATTAGAATGGATCGTCTGAATAAATTAGAATGGATCGTCTGAATGAATTAGAATGGATCGTCTGAATGAATTAGAAAGGATCATACGAATGAATCAGAATGGATCATACGAATGAATTAGAATGGATCGTGCGAATGAATTAGTATGGATCGTACAAATGAATTAGAATAGATCGTTAATGAATTAGAATGGATCGTTCGAATGAATTAGAATGTTAGAATGGATAGTACAAATGAATTAGAATGGATCGTAAGAATGAATTAGAATGGATCATACGAATGAATTAGAATGGAATGTGCGAATGAATTAGAATGGATCGTGCGAATGAATTAGAATGGATCGTGCGAATGAATTAGAATGGATCATGCGAATGAATTACAATGGATCGTACGAATGAATTAGAATGGATTGTACGAATGAATTAGTATGGATCATACGAATGAATTAGAATGGATCGTCTAAATGAATTAGAATGGATCGTCTGAATGAATTAGAATGGATTGTGCGAATGAATTAGAATGGATCGTACAAATGAATTAGAATGGATCGTGCGAATGAATTAGAATGGATCGTCTGAATGAATTAGAATGAATCATACGAATTAATTACAATGGATCATATAAATGAATTAGAATGGATCGTGTGAATGAATTAGAATGGATCGTACGAATGAATTAGAATGGATACATTCATGCGAATGAATTATAATGGATCGTCTAAATGAATTAGAATGAATCATACGAAATAATTAGAATGGATTGAACGAATAAATGAATGGGTACTTTCGTATGAATTAGAATGGATCGTACGAATGAATTAGAATGGATCGTTCGAATGAAATAGAATGGATTGTATGAATGAATTAGAATAGATCGTTCGAATGAATTAGAATGGATCTTACGAATGAATTATGGATTGTGCGAATGAATTAGAATGGATAGTCTGAATGAATTAGAATGGATCGTCTGAATGAATTAGAAAGGATCATACGAATGAATTAGAATGGATCGTACCAATAAATTAAAATGGATCGTATGAATGAATAAGAATGGATCGTATGAATGAATTAGATTGGATTGTGCAAATGAATTAGAATGGATCGTCTGAATGAATTAGAATGGATCATACGAATGAATTAGAATGGATCGTACGAATGAATTAGAATGGATTGTACGAATGAACTAGAATGGATCATCCAAGCATTCTAATTAATTCGTTCGATCCATTCTTATTCATTCATACGAACCATTCTAATTTATTCGTATGATTCGTTCTAATTCATTCGTACGATCCATTCTAATTCATTCGCACATTCTATTATAATTCATTCATACGACCCATTCTAATTCAATCGTATGATTCATTCTAATTCATTCATACGATCCATTCCAATTCATTCGTATGATTCATTCTAATTCATTCAGACGATCCATTCTAATTTATTCGTACGAATAATTCTAATTCATTCGGATGATCCATTCTAATTCATTCATACGATTGTATCCATTCTAGTTCATTTGTACTTTCCATTCTAATTCATTCACACGATCCATTTTAATTTATTCGTACGATCCATTCTAATTCATTCATACGATCCATTCTAATTCATTCGTACTATCCATTATAATTCATTCAGATGATCCATTCTATTTCATTCGCATGAATGTATCCATTCTAGTTCATCTGTATGATCCATTCTAATTCATTCACACGAATGTATCCATTCTAATTCATTCGTCCGATCCATTCTAATTCATTAGTATGATCCATTCAAATTCATTTGCACGAATGTATCCATTCTAATTCATTCGTACGATCCATTCTAATTCATTCGTATGATCCATTCTAATTCATTCGCACAAATGTAACCATTCTAAGTCATTCGTATGATCCATTCTAATTTATTCACGATCCATTCTAATTTATTCATATGATCCATTCAATTTCATTCGTACAATCTATTCTAATTCATTTGTACGATCCATTCTAATTTATTTGTACTACCCATTCTAATTCATTCGAACGATCCATTCAAATTCATTCGCACGATCCATTCTAATTCATTCGTACGATCCATTTTAATTCACTCGGATGATCCATTCTAATTCATTCGTACGATCCATTGAAATTTATTCTTACGATCTATTCTTATTCATTCGCACGATCCATTCTAATTTATTCGTACGATCCATTCTAATTCACTCGGACGATCCATTCTAATTTATTCGTACGATCCATTCTAATTCATTCGCACGATCCATTCTAATTCATTCATACGATCCATTCTAATTCATTCGTATGATCCATTCTAATTCATTCGAATGATCCATTCTAATTTATTCGTACGATCCATTCTAATTCATTCGGACGATCCATTCTAATTCGTTCGTACGATCCATTCTAATTAATTCGTACGATCCATTCTAATTCATTCGCACGATCCATTCTAATTCATTCGCCCATTCCATTCTAATTCATTCGCACGATCCATTCTAATTCATTCGTTCGATCCAGTCTGATTCATTCGTATGATCCATTCTGATTCATTCGTATGATCCTTTCTAATTCATTCAGACGATCCATTCTAATTCATTCGCACAATCCATTCTAATTCATTTATGATCCATTCTAATTCATTCGTACGATCTATTCTAATTCATTCGTACAATCCATTCTAATTCATTTATACTATCCATTCTAATTCATTCGAACGATCCATTCTAATTCATTCGCACGATCCATTCTAATTCATTCGTATGATCCTTTCTAATTCATTCAGACGATCCATTCTAATTTATTCAGACGATCCATTCTAATTCATTCAGACGATCCTTTCTTATTCATTCGCACGATCCTTTCTAATTCACTCGGATGATCCATTCTAATTCATTCGTACGATCCATTCTAATTCATTCGCACGATCCATTCTAATTCATTCGTATGATCCATTTTAATTCATTCGCACGATCCATTCTAATTCATTCGTATGATCCATTTTAATTCATTCGCACGATCCATTCTAATTCACTCGGATGATCCATTCTAAATCATTCATACGAGATCCATTCTAATTCATTCGTACGATCCATTCTAATTCACTCGAACGATTCATTCTAATTCATTCGTACGATCCATTTTAATTCATTCGTATTATTAATTCTAATTCATTCGCACAAATGTATCCATTCCAATTCATTCGTACGATCCATTCTAATTCATTCAGACGATCTATTCTAATTCATTCGGACGATCCATTCTAATTCATTCAGACGAGCCATTCAAATTCATTCGCATGATCCATTCTAATTCATTCATCATATCCATTCAAGTTTATTCGTACGATCCATTCTAATTCACTCGGACGATCCATTCTAATTCATTCGTACGATCCAGTCTAATTCATTCGTACTATCCATTCTAATTCATTCGTATGATCCATTCTAATTCATTCGCACGATCCATTCTAATTCATTCGTACGATCCATTCTAATTCACTCGGACGATCCATTGTAATTCACTCGGACGATCCTTTCTAATTTATTCAGACGATCCATTCTAATTCATTAAGACGATCCATTCTAATTCATTCAGACGATCCATTCTAATTCATTCGCACGATTCATTCTAATTCATTCGTACTATCCATTCTAATTCCTTCGTATGATCCATTCTAATTCACTCGGACGATCCATTCTAATTCATTCGCACGATCCATTCTAAGTCATTCATACGATCCATTCTAATTCATTCGTATGATCCATTCTAATTCATTCGCACTATCCATTCTAATTCATTCGTACGATCCATTCTAATTCAATTGCACGATCCATTCTAATTCATTTGCACGATCCATTCTAATTCATTCACGATCCATTCTAATTCATTCGTACGATCCATTCTAATTCATTCGCACGATCCATTCTAATTCATTCATACGATCCATTCAAATTCATTCGTATGAACCATTCTAATTCATTCACAAGATCCATTCTAATTCAATCGCACGATCCTTTCTAATTCATTCAGACGATCCATTCTAATTCATTCAGACGATCCATTGTAATTCATTCAGACGGTCCATTCTAATTCATTCGCACGATCCATTCTAATTTATTCGTACTATCCATTCAAGTTCATCCGTACGATCCATTCTAATTCACTCGGACGATCCATTCTAATTCATTCGTATGATCCAATCTAATTCATTCATACGATCTATTCTAATTCATTCGTACGATCCATTCTAATTCATTCATACGATCCATTCTAATTCACTCGGACGATCCATTCTAATTCATTCGTATGATCCATTCTAATTCATTGGCTCAATCCATTCTAATTCATTCGTATGATTCATTCTAATTCATTCGTATAATCCATTCTGATTCATTCACTCGATCCATTCTAATTCATTCGTATGATTCATTCTAATTCATTCGTATGATCCATTCTAAATCATTCGCACGATCCATTCTAATTCATTCGTATGATCCATTCTAATTCATTCGTACGAATGTATCCATTCTAATTTATTCGTACGATCCATTCTAATTCATTCGTATGATCCATTCTAATTCATTCATACGAATGAATTAGAATAGATACATTCGTGCGAATGAATTCGAATGGATCGTACGAATGAATTAGAATGGATCGTACGAATGAATTAGAATGGATATATTCGTACGAATGAATTAGAATGGATCATATGAATGATTTTGAATGGATCATGCGAATGAATTAGAATAGATCATACGAATGAATTAGAATGAATCATATGAATGAATTAGAATGGATCGAGCGAATGAATCAGAATGGATCATACGAATGAATTAGAATGAATCATACGAATGAATTAGAATGGATCGAGCGAATGAATTAGAATGGATCGTACGAATGAATTAGAATGGATCATCCGAGTGAATTAGAATGGATCGTACGAATGAATTAGAATGGATCGTATGAATGAATTAGAATCGATCGCACGAATGAATTAGAATAGATCGTACGAATGAATTAGAATGGATCGTACGAATGAATTAGAATGGATCGTCCGAATGAATTCGAATGGATCGTTCGAATGAATTAGAATGGATCGTTCGAATGAATTAGAATGGATCGTACGAATGAATTAGAATTGAATGTGCGAATGAAATAGAATGGATTGTTCGAATGAATTAGAATGGATCATTCGAATGAGTTAGAATGGATCGTACGAATGAATTAGAATGGAATTTGCGAATGAATTAGAATGGATCGTACGAATGAATTAGAATGGATCGTTCGAAAGAATTAGAATGGATCGTACGAATGAATTAGAATGGATCGTAATAAATTAGAATGGATCGTACGAATGAATTAGAATGGAATGTGCGAATGAATTAGAATGGATCATCCGAGTAAATTAGAATTGATCGTCAGAATGAATTAGAATGGATCGTACGAATGAATAAGAATGGGTCGTACGAATGAATTAGAATGGATCATACGAATGTATTAGAATGGATCGTGAATGAATTAGAATGGATTATATGAATGAATTAGAATGGATCGTACGGATGAATTATAATGGATCGTATGAATAAATTAGAATAGATACATTTGTGCGAATGAGTTAGAATGGATTCGTACGAATGAATTAGAATGGATCATGCGAATGAATTAGAATGGATCGTACGAATGAATTAGAATGGATCATACGAATGAATTAGAGTGGATCGTAGTAATGAATTAGAATGGATTGTACGAATGAAATAGAATGGATCGTACGAATGAATTAGAATGTATCGTCCGAGTGAATTAGAATGGATCGTACGAATGAATTAGAATGGATTGTTCGAATGAATTAGAATGGATCGTTCGAATGGATTAGAATGGATCGTGCGATTGAATTAGAATGGATACATTCGTGTGAATGAATTAAAATGGATCGTACGAATGAATTAGAATAGATTGTATGAATGAATTAGAATGAATCGTTCAAATAAATTAGAATGGATTGTACGGAATGAATTAGAATGGATACATTTGAATGAATTAGAATGGATACATTCATGCGAATGAATTAAAATGGATCGTGTGAATTAATTACAATGGATCATTTGAATGAATTAGAATGGATCGTGCGAATGAATTAGAATGGATCGTATGAATGAATTAGAATGGATATATTCATGCGAATGAATTAGAATGGACATCTGAATGAATGCGAATGAATTAGAATGGATCGTACGAATGAATTAGAATGGATCGTTGGAATGAACTAGAATAGATCGTGCGAATGAATTAGAATGGATAGTACGAATGAATTAGAATAGATCGTACGAATGAAATAGAATGGATTGTACGAATGAATTAGAATGGATCATGCGAATGCATTAGAATGGATCGTACGAATGAACTTGAATGGATACATTCGTCGGACTGAATTAGAATAGGTCATAAGAATGAATTAGAATGGATCGTGCGAATGAGTTAGAATGGATCGTACGAATGAATAAGAATGGATCATGTGAATGAATTTGAATAGATCGTATGAATAAATTAAAATAGATACATTTGTGCGAATGAGTTAGAATGGATTGTACGAATGAATTAGAATGGATCGTTTGAATTAATTAGAATGGATCATTCGAATGAATTAGAATGGATCGTGCGAATGAATTAGAATGGATAGTACGAATGAATTAGAATAGATCGTACGAATGAAATAGAATGGATTGTACGAATGAATTAGAATGGATCATGTGAATGCATTAGAATGGATCGTACGGATGAACTTGAATGGATACCTTCGTGCAACTGAATTAGAATAGATCGTACGAATCAATTAGAATGGATCATGCGAATAAATTAGAATGGATCGTACGAATGAATTATAATGGACCATGTGAATGAATTATAATGGATCGTGCGAATTAATTACAATGGATCATATGAATAAATTAGAATGGATTGTGTGAATGAATTTGAATGGATTGTACGAATGAATTAGAATGTATCGTCCAAGTGAATTAGAATGGATCGTACGAATGAATTAGAAAGGATCGTTCGAATGAATTAGAATGGATCGTGCGATTAAATTAGAATAGATACATTCGTGCGAATGAATTGGAATGGATCATGCGAATGAATTAGAATGGATCATGCGAATGAATTAGAATGGATCGTCTGAATGAATTCGAATGGATCGTACGAATAAATTAGAATGGATCGTGAATGAATTAGAATGGATCGTGTGAATGAATTAGAATGGATCGTGCGAATGAATTAGAATGGATCGTACGAATGAATTAGAATAGATTGTATGAATGAATTAGAGTGGATCATGTGAATGAATTAGAATGGATCGTGCGAATGAATTAGAATGGATCGTACGAATCAATTAGAATCGATACATTCGTATGAATTAGAATGGATCGTATGAATGAATTAGAGTGGATCATGCGAATGAATTAGAATGGATCATAAGAATGAATTAGGCTGGATCGTACGAATGAATTAGAATGGATCGTCCGAGAATGAATTAGAATGGATCGTACGAATGAATTAGAATGGATCGTACGAATGAATTAGAATGGATCGTACGAATGAATTAGAATGGTTTGTACGAATGAATTAAAATGGATCGTACAAATGAATTAAAATGGATCGTACGAATGAATTAGAATGGATCGTTCGAATGAATTAGAATGGATCGTGCGAATGTATTGGAATGGATCGTGCGAAAGAATTAGAATGGATCGAACGAATGAATTAGAATGGATACATTCGGGCGAATGAATTATAATGGATAATGTGAATTAATTACAATGGATCATATGAATGAATTAGAATGGATCGAGCGAATGAATTAGAATGGATCGTGCGAATGAATTAGAATGGATACATTCATGCGAATGAATTAGAATGGATCATACAAATGAATCAGAATGGATCGTACGAATGCATTAGAATGGATCGTGCGATTGAATTAGAATGGATCATACGAATGATTTAGAATATTTTAATTCATTCGCACGATCCATTCTAATTCATTCGTATGATCCTTTCGAACGATCCATTCTAATTCATTCGTACGATCCATTCTAATTCATTCGTACGATCCATTCTAATTCATTCGCACATTCCATTCTAATTCATTCGAACGATCCATTCTAATTCTTTCGAACGATCCATTCTAATTCATTCGTACGATCCATTCTAATTCATTCGCACATTCCATTCTAATTCATTCGTACGATCCATTCTAATTAATTCGAACGATCCATTCTAATTCATTCGAACAATCCATTCTAATTCATTCATACAAACCATTCTAATTCATTCGCACATTCCATTCTAATTCATTCGTACAATCCTTTCTAATTCATTCGTATGATCCATTCAAATTCATTCGCATGATCCATTCTAATTCATTCATACGATCCATTCTAATTCATTCGTACGATCCATTCTAATTCATTGGCACAAATATATCCATTCTAGCTTATTCGTACGATCCAACGTAATTCATTCGTACGATCCATTCTAATTCATTCGTACGATCCATTCTAATTCATTCGCATGAATTTATCTATTCTAATTCGTTCGTACGATCCAATGTAATTCATTCGCACAATCCATTCTAATTCATTCGTTCTATCCATTCTAATTCATTCGTACAATCCATTCTATTTCATTCGCATGGATGTATCCATTCTAATTCATTCGTACGATCCATTCTAATTCATTCGCACGAATGTATCCATTCTAATTCATTTGTATGATCCATTCTAATTCATTCGCATGAATGTGTCCATTCTAATTCATTCGTATGATCCATTCTAATTTATTCGTACGATCCATTCTAATTCATTCGGACGATCTATTCTAATTCTTTCGTACTATCCATTCTAATTCATTCGCACGATCCATTCAAATTCGGACGATCTATTCTAATTCATTCGTACTATCCATTTTGATTCATTCGTACGATCCATTCTAATGCATTCGCACGAATGTATCCATTCTAATTCATTTGTACGATCCATTCTAATTCATTCGCTCGATCCAATCTAATTCATTCACGATCCATTCTAATTCATTCACGAACCATTCTAAATCATTCATACGATCCATTCTAATTCATTCGTATGGTTCATTCTAATTCATTCAGACGATCCATTCTAATTCATTCATACGATCCATTCTAATTCATTCGTACGATCCATTCTAATTCATTCATACGATCCTTTCCAATTCATTCGCACGAATGTGTCCATTCGAATTCATTCGAACGATCAATTCTAATTCAGTCACACGAATGTATCCATTCAAGCTCATTCGTACGATCCATTCTAATTCACTCGTACGATCCATTCTAATTCATTCGCTCGATCCATTCTAATTCAATCACGATCCATTCTAATTCATTCATATGATCCATTCTAATTCATTCAGACGATCCATTCTAATTCATTCATATGATCCATTCTAATTCATTCGTACGATCGATTCTAATTCATTCGTACGATCCGTTCTAATTCATTCGCATGGATGTATCCATTCTAATTCATTCGTACGATCCATTCTAATTCATTCGCACGAATGTATCCATTCTAATTTATTCGTACGATCCATTCTAATTCATTCGCTCGATCCATTCTAATTCATTAACGATCCATTCTAATTCATTCGCACGATTCATTCTAATTTATTCGTACGATCCATTCTAATTTATTCGTACGATCCATTCTAATTCATTCGTACTATCCATTCTAATTCATTCAGACGATCTATTCTAATTCATTCGCACGAATGTATCCATTTTAGTTCATTTGTACGATCCATTCTAATTCATTCGCATGAATGTATCCATTCTAATTCATTCGCACGATCCATTCTAATTCATTCGTATGGTCATTTCAAATTCATTTGCATGGATGTATCCATTCTAATTCATTCGTACGATCCATTCTAATTCACTCGGACGATCCATTCTAATTCATTCGTACGACCCAGTCTAGTTCATTCGTATGATCCATCTGATTCATTCGTATGATCCTTTCTAATTCATTCAGATGATCCATTCTAATTCATTCGTACGATCCATTCTAATTCATTCGGACGATCTATTCTAATTCATTCGTACTATCCATTCTAATTCATTAGCACGATCCATTCTAATTCGGACGATCTATTCTAATTCTTTCGTACTATCCATTCTAATTCATTCGTAAGATCCATTCTAATTCATTCGCACAAATGGAACCATTCTAATTCATTCGTACGATACATTCTAATTCATTCGCTCGATCCATTCTAATTCATTCACGATCCATTCTAATTCATTCACGGTCCATTCTAATTCATTCATACGATCTATTCTAATTCATTCACACGATCCATTCTAATTCATTCATATGATCCAATCTAATTCATTCAGACGATCCATTCTAATTCATTCATACGATCCATTCTAATTCATTCATACTATCCATTCTAATTCATTCGCACGAATGTATCCATTCTAATTCATTCGAACGATCCATTCTAATTCAGTCACACGAATGTATCCATTCAAGTTCATTCGTACGATCTATTCTAATTCACTCGTACGATCCATTCCAATTCATTCGCTCGATCCATTCTAATTCATTCACGATCCATTCTAATTCATTCATACGATCCATTCTAATTCATTCGTATGATTCATTCTAATTCATTCAGACGATCAATTCTAATTCATTCATACGATCCATTCTAATTCATTCGTATGATCCATTCTAATTCATTCGCACGAATTTATCCATTCTAATTCATTCGTACGATCCATTCTAATTTATTCGCTCGATCCATTCTAATTCATTCACGATCCATTCTAATTCATTCGCACGATACAGTCTAATTTATTTGTACGATCCATTCTAATTCATTCGTACGATCCATTCTAATTCATTCGTACTATCCATTCTAATTCATTCAGACGATCCATTCTAATTCATTCGCATGAATGTATCCATTCTAGTTCTTTTGTACGATTTATTCTAATTCATTCTAATTCATTCGTATGATCCATTCTAATTCATTCTAATTCATTCGTACGATCCATCTAACTCATTCGTATGATCCATTCAAATTCATTTGCATGGATGTATCAATTCTAATTAATTCGTACGATCTATTCTAATTCACTCGGACGATCCATTCTAATTCATTCGCACGATCTAGTCTAATTTATTCGTATGATCCATTCTGATTCATTTGTATGATCCTTTCTAACTCATTCAGATGATCCATTCTAATTCATTCGCATGATCCATTCTAATTCATTCGTACGATCTATTCTAATTCACTCGGACGATCCATTCTAATTTATTCGCACGAATGTATTCATTCTAATTTATTCGTACGATCCATTCTAATTCATTCGTACGATCCATTCCAATTCATTCGAACTATCCATTCTAATTTATTCGTACGAACCATTCTAATTTATTCGTACGATCCAATCTAATTTATTCGTACGATCCATTCTAATTCATTCGCATGATCCATTCTAATTCATTCGTACGATCCATTCTAATTCATTCGTATGTCGTACGATCCATTCTAATTCATTCGTATGATCCATTCTAATTCAATCGCACGATCCATTCTAATTCATTCGCACGATCCATTTAATGCATTCGTACGATCCATTCTAATTCATTCGTACGATCCATTCTAATTTATACAAATGTATCCATTCTAATTCATTCACACGGTCCATTCCAATTCATTCGCACGATCCATTCTAATTCATTCGCACGATCCATTCTAATTCATTCGCACGATCCATTCTAATTCATTCGTACGATCCATTCTAATTCATTCGTATGATCCATTTAATTCACTAGCATGATCCATTCTAATTCATTCGAATGATCCATTCTAATTCATTCGTACGATCCATTCTAATTCATTCACACGATCCATTCTAATTCATTCGTACGATCCATTCTAATTCATTCGCACGATCCATTCTAGTTCATTCGCACGATCCATTCTAATTCATTCGTACGATCCATTCTAATGCATTCGTACGATCCATTCTAATTCATTCGTATGATCCACTCTAATTCATTCATACGATCCATTCTAATTCATTCATATGATCCATTCTAATTCATTCGTATGATCCATTCTAATTCAATCGCATGATCTATTCTAATTCATTCGTACGATCCATTCTAATTCATTCGCACGATCCATTCTAACACATTCGTATGATCCATTCTAATTCATTCGTACGATCCATTCTAATTCATACGAATATATCCATTTTAATTCATTCGTACTATCCATTCTAATTCATTCACACGAATGTATCCATTCTAATTTATTCGTATGATCCATTCTAATTCATTCATACGATCTATTCTAATTCAATCGTATGATCCATTCTAATTCATTCGTACGATCCATTCTAATTCATTCGTATGATCCACTCTAATTCATTCACACGAATGTATCCATTCTAATTCATTCGTATGATCCACTCTAATTCATTCATACGATCCATTCTAATTCATTCATACGATCCATTCATATTCATTCTTACAATCTATTCTAATTCATTCGTACGATCCATTCTAATTCATTCGCACGATCCATTGTAATTAATTCGTACGGTCCATTCTAATTCATTCGTATGATCCATTCTAATTCAATCGCACGATCCATTCTAATGCATTCGTACGATCCATTCTAATTCATTCGTACGATCCTTTCTAATTCATTTACACGAATGTATCCATTCTAATTTATTCGTACGATCCATTCTAATTCATTCGCACGATCCATTCTAATTCATTCATACAATCCATTCTAATTCACTCGTATGATTCATTCTAATTCATTCGTAAGATCCATTCTAATTCATTTGCACGATCTATTCTAATTCATTCGCATGGATGTATCCATTCTAATTTATTCGCACGAACGATCCATTCTAATTCATTCACACGATCCATTCTAATTCATTCATATGATCCATTGTAATTAATTCGCATGATCCATTCTAATTCATTCACATGATCCATTCTAATTCATTCGTACGATCCATTCTAATTCATTCGCACGATCTATTCTAATTTATTCGTACGATCCATTCTAATTCATTTGAACGATCCATTCTAATTCATTCGTACAATCTATTCTAATTCATTCGTACAATCTATTCTAATTCATTCGCATGATCCATTCTAATTCATTCATACGATCCATTCTAATTCATTCATAAGATCCATTCTAATTCATTCGTACGATCCATTCTAATTCATTCGCACGAATGTATCCATTCTAATTCATTCGTGGATACATTCGTGCGAATGAATTAGAATGGATCGTACGAATGAATTAGAATGGATTGTATGAATGAATTAGAATGGATCGTTCGAATGAATTAGAAAGGATCGTACGAATGAATTAGAATGGATCGTGAATGAATTAGAATGAATCGAGCGAATGAAATAGAATGGATCGTACGAATGAATCAGAATGGATCATACGAATGAATTAGAATGGATCGTACGAATGAATTAGAATGGATCGTTCGAATGAATTAGAATGAATCGTGCGAGTGATGTAGAATGGATCGTACGAATGAATTAGAATGGATTGTACGAATGAATTAGAATGGATCGTGCGAATGAATTAGAATGGATACATTAGTGCGAATGAATTAGAATGGATCGTACGAATGAATTAGAATGCATACATTCGTGCGAATGAATTAGAATGGATCATGCGAATGAATTAGAATGGATCGTACAAATATATTAGAATGGATACATTCGTGCGAATGAATTTGAATAGATCGTATGAATGAATTAGAATGGATCATATGAATGAATTTGAATGGATCATGCGAATGAATTAGAATGGATCGTACGAATGAATTAGAATGGATCGTACGAATGAATTAGAATGGATAGTACGAATGAATTAGAATGGAATGTGCGAATGAATTTGAATGGATCGTGCGAATGCATTAGAATGGATCGTACGAATGAATTAGAATGGATCGTGCGAATGAATTAGAATGGATCGTGCGAATGAATTATAATTGATTGTACGAATGAATTAGAATGGATCGTGCGAATGAATTAGAATGGATCGTGCGAATGAATTAGAATGTATACATTCGTGTGAATGAATTAGAATGGATCGTACGAATGAATTAGAATGGATCGTACAAATGAATTAGAGTGGATCATGCTAATGAATTAGAATGGATCGTTCGAATGAATTATAATGGATCGTACGAATGAATTAGAATGTATATATTTGTACGAATGAATTAGAATGGATCATGCGAATGAATTAGAATGGATCGTACGAATGAATTAGAATGGATACATTTGTGCGAATGAATTAGAATAGATCATACGAATGAATTAGAATGGATCGTGCGAATGAATTCGAATGGATCATACGAATGAATTAGAATGGATCATGTGAATGAATTAGAATGGATCGTGCGAATAAATTACAATGGATCATATGAATGAAATAGAATGGATCATGTGAATGAATTAGAATTGATCGTTCGTGCGAATGAATTAGAATGGATACATCCATGCGAATGAATTAGAATGGATCTTACGAATGAATTAGAATAAATTATACAAATGAATTATAATGGATCGTATGAATGAATTAAAATGGATCATGCGAATGAATTAGAATGGATCGTACGAATAAATTGTTGGAAGTTAATCCGGGTCAGAGGCTCGCAGCGGAAACGATTTGGCGGTCGAAAGACCGTTCATGGTGCACGTTACACGATTTAATTTTTCACAGAAACTAATCTACATATGTGTGCATGTGTATGCACGAGAATCGAAAACCCCTAACGGCAATCTAGCGTAATGATTAACTAGCATGGATGCAAATCATAATGCTCGCTAGATCTATATGTTAGATTACACATACCTTTCGTACGGATCTTTTAACCGCGGAGGATTGTCTTCTTTGTCGATGGAGACGGAAGATCGTTCGCGAAGATGCCGACGGTACGAATGGAGATGTTGCCTTCTTGTTCACCCGATCTCACACGATGCACGGAACGTCGCTCTCGGATCTCTGAGTGCCTCCGAAGAATGACCCTTCTCCTTCTTCAGAACTCCACGTGAGGAAGACGAAGTAGCAAGCGGGAAACGGGAGATGAAACGGGAGAGAACTCGAGAGATGAAAGAGAGGGGGGTTCGGTTTTTCTAGTACATGGGGCCGGCGCCCATAGGTGCCTTTATAGGGCCGGCCAACACCCCTTGGATAAGGATCCAAGAGGATATTAACCCCCTCTCATTATCTATCCATTATCTCCCTTTTATCTCTCCACGTATTTATCCGTTTTCCCACTTTTTAGGGCTCGATTTTAACCGATTTATCGCCCCATCCCTATCCATATGGCCGGCCCTATAGATGAGGGATTCTTATCCCTACATCATAGGGCCGGCCCTAGTGAGGTGTCCCACCACTAGGTTCGGCCAACAGTGAGGTCCGGCAGAGTGAGGTTTTTACCAAAAACGCCCCGACGCCTCATTTTGACTATTTCTAGCGTGCGATACCTAACGGCCATTACTTAAGTGATATCTACTAGTTACTTACTATTAACTGAGGCCACCGGAGGGTGCCTCTAGCATAGTCAACTAGTCAACTCGCAACATACCCCGGTGCATCGCACCTATGCAGCGAAGTTCACTTATGGCTAGGGATTACTACATACGACTCTGTACTAATCCCGGGCACAACCCTTAGTACTCGTATGTAGTTACGCATCTACCGTGCTCTAGTGCCAAGCACACACGGAGCGTATACTTCTTTCTTCCTCCTGCTTATGGTGTTCCGAGGAGACGGTTCAAGAACCGTACATAATGTTGATAAGGTGGAACCATCAGGGACCGGGGTTCATGGCTTCCAACTCAAGCTCGATCGACACACTACCCGAGTGTACCATCGATCCTCTGAGCTCGAGTTAACCTGCGTAGCCACCCAGAGTGCGACGCAGGCTGCACTCCAATTCACCCAGAGTTACTATGTTCTCCATCATACCCCTGCTCTCCGCTCAGTAGTGGTAAACCCGCTGTCCCTCCACTTGATGCCATGATTCACTTCGAGCGGTGAAGACTACCGTCAGACTCGAATGATCATATGACTTGGTTCCTTCCAGGTTGACCTATACATCGTACCTCTGATTACCCCGTCGAGTAATCGAACCCGGTCAACAGTCAAACTGATGACCACCAGGCCTGGGTTTGGTACAGTGTAAGTCACACCAAGGAACGCACCTCCCATCAGGGGTGTGGATGGCCTGCAGGAGTGACACGCTAATGCAACGCCAGCCGGGTAACCCAGTACACCGTGGTTTTGGATCACTGCATATGGACCCTCACACATTGGTGCGCCAAAGCACCACGCAACTGGTTAGTCCATCAGTCGTGGTTCCTCAGGGTTTAGGACCGTTTTACCCTAAGCAGAAACACGGCTTAGTGTACCAGTGTCTGCTCACTGATCTGTACACCGTGTTAGTTCCGTTCAGCCACAGACACTGTGCCTGGTGATGACCATGGTGAAGACATCCCATGAACTGTCATCGCCAACAGCTTAACATGATGAGGCGACCAACCTGATCATAGCTGCGAACTTATTTAGGTTATACGGGACCAATCCACTCAGTCTTCAACTCAGTGGACTACCATATAACCATGGCTCTCTGTTCTCAAAAGAACACGTAACTATGTTACGCACCTATATGCATCTCATATATTAATAACTATCAATCTTTATTAGACCAAAACATAAAGTTTTACAAGCTTAGAACACATCAATCCTAACATAAATTAGAATGGATACATTCGTGTGAATAAATTAGAATGGATCGTATGAATGAATTAGAATGGATCGTACGAATGCATTAGAATGAATCGTGCGATTGAATTAGAATGGATCATACGAATGTATTAGAATGGATCGTTCGAATGAATTAGAATTGATCGTGCGAATAAATTAGAATGGATACATTCGTGCGAATAAATTAGAATGGATCGTATGAATGAATTAGAGTGGATCATGCGAATGAATTAGAATGGATCATCCAAATGAATTAGAATGGATTGTACGAATGAATTAGAATAGATCGTACGAATGAATTAGAATGGATCGTTCGAAGGAATTAGAGTGGATACATTCGTGCGAATGAATTAGAATGGATCGTACGAATGAATTAGAATGGATACATCCATGCGAATGAATTAGAATGGATCGTACGAATGAATTAGAATGGATCGTTCGAATGAATTAGAATGAATCGTTCAAATGAATTAGAATGGATCGTACGAATGCATTAGAATGGATCGTGCGATTGAATTAGAATGGATCATACGAATAAATTAGAATGGACCGTGCGAATGAATTAGAATGGATCGTGTGAATGAATTAGAAAGGATACATTCATGCGAATGAATTAGAATGGATCGTATGAAAGAATTTGAGTGGATCATGCGAATGAAATAGAATAGATCGTCCGAATGAATTAGAATGGATCGTAAGAATGAATTAGAATGGATCGTATGAATGAATTAGAATGGATCATGCGAATGAATTAGAATGGATCGTACGAATGAATTAGAAAGGATCGTACGAATGAATTAGAATGGATCGGACAAATGAATTAGAATGGATACATCCACATGAATCAATTAGAATGGATCGTACGAATGAATTAGACTGGATCGTACGAATGAATTAGAATGGATTGTACGAATGAATTAGAATGGATCATTCGAATGAATTAGAATGGATCGTGCGAAAGAATTAGAATGGATACATTCATGCGAATGAATTAGAATGGATAGTACGAATGAATTAGAATGGATCGTACGAACGAATTAGAATGAATCGTATGAATGAATTAGAATAGATCGTACGAATGAATTAGAATGGATTATGAATGAATTAGAATGGATCGAGCGAATGAATTAGAATGGATCGTATGAATAAATTAGAATGGATACATTCGAGCGAATGAATTAGAATAGATCGTACGAATGAATTAGAATGGATCGTACGAATGAATTAGAAAGGATAATGCGATTGAATTAGAAAGGATCGTACGAATGAATTAGAATGGATCGTGAATGAATTAGAATGGATCGAGCGAAGGAATTCGAATGGATCGTACGAATGAATTAAAATGGATACATTCGTGCGAATGAATTAGAATGGATCGTACAAATGAATTAGAATGGATCATACGAATGAATTAGAATGGATCGTATGTGCGAGTGAATTAGAATGGATCATGCGAATGAATTAGAATGGATCGTGCGAATGCATTAGAATGGATCGTGCGAATGCATTAGAATGGATCGTACGAATAAATTAGAATGGATCGTGCGAATGAATTAGAATGGATCGTACGAATAAATTAGAATGGATCGTACGAATGAATTAGAATGGATACATTAGTGCGGATGAATTAGAATAGATCGTACGAATAAATTAGAATGGATACATTCGTGCGAATGAATTAGAATGGATCGTACGAATGAATTAGAATGGATCGTACGAATGATTTCGAATGGATCGTACGAATGCATTAGAATTGATCGTGCAAATGAATTAGAATGGATCGTGTGAATGAATTAGAATGGATCATGCGAAAGAAATAGAATGGATCGTGCGAATGAATTAGAATGGATACATTCATGCGAATGAATTAGATTGGATCGTACGAATGAATTAGAATGAATCGTACGAATGAATTAAAATGGATCGTACGAATGAATTAGAATGGATCGTGAATGAATTAGAATTGATCGAGCGAATGAATTAGAATGGATCGTCCGAATGAATTAGAATGGATCGTATAAATAAATTAGAATGGATCGTTCGAATGAATTAGAATGGATCGTTCGAATGAATTAGAATGGTTCGTATGAATGAATTAGAATGGATCGTGCGAATGAATTAGAATGGATCGTACAAATGAATTAGAATGGATCATCCGAATGAAATAGAATGGATCGTACGAATAAATTAGAATGGATCGTATGAATGAATTAGAATGGATCATACGAATGAATTAGAAGGATCGTACGAAAGAATTAGAATAGATCGTGCGAATGAATTAGAATGGATCTTACAAATGAATTAGAATGGATAGTACGAATGAATTAGAATAGATCGTGTGAATGAATTACATTGGATCATACGAATGAATTAGAATGGATACAATCATGCGAATGAATTAGAATGGATCATGCGAATGAATTAGAATGGATCGTCCGAATAAATTAGAATGGATTATGTGAATGATTTACAATGGATCGTCCGAATGAATTAGAATGGATCGTATGAATAAATAAGAATGGATCGTACGAATGAATTAGAATGGATCGTGCGAATGAATTAGAATGGATCGTACGAATGAATTAGAATGGATCGTCAAAATGAATTAGAATAGATCGTACGAATGAATTAGAATGGATCGTGCGAGTGAATTAGAATGGATCATATGAATGAATTAGAATGGATCGTCCGAATGAATTAGAATGGATCGTACGAATGAACTTGAATGGATACATTCGTGCGACTGAATTAGAATAGATAGTACGAATGAATTAGAATGGATCGTGCGAATGAATTAGAATGGATACATTCGTGCGAATGAATTAGAATGGATTGTACGAATGAATTAGAATGGATCGTGCAAGTGAATTAGAATGGATCATACGAATGAATTAGAATGGATCGTACGAATGAATTAGAATGGATCGTATGAATAAATTAGAATACATACATTTGTGCAAATGAGTTGGAATAGATCGTACGAATGAAATAGAATGGATAGTACGAATGAATTAGAATGGATACATTCGTGCGAATGAATTAGAATGGATTGTACGAATGATTTAGAATGGATCGTTCGAATGAATTAGAATGGATCGTGCGAATGAATTAGAATGGATACATTCGTACGAATGAATAAGAATGGATCATACGAATGAATTAGAATGGATCATACGAATGAATTAGAATGGATCGTCCGAATCATTCCCACGAACCATTCTAATTCATTCGTGTATCCACTCTAATTTATTCGTATGATCCACTCTAATTCATTCGTACGATCGATTCTAATTCATTCGAACGATCCATTCTAATTCATTCATACGATCCATTCTAATTCATTCGCACGATCTATTCTTATTCATTCGTACGATCCATTCTAATTTATTCATACAATCCATTCTAATTCATTCGTACAATCTATTCTATTTCATTCGTACGATCTATTCTAATTCATTCATACAATCCATTCTAATTCATTCAGACGATCCATTCTAATTCATTCAGACGATCCATTCTAATTCATTCCTACGATCCATTCAAGTTCATTCATACGATCCATTCTAATTCACTCGGATGATCCATTCTAATTCATTCATATGATCCAGTCTAATTCAATTGTACGATCCATTCTAATTCATTCGTACGATCCATTCTAATTCATTCGTATGATCCTTTCTAATTCATTCGTACGATCCATTCTAATTCATTCGTACGATCCATTCTAATTAATTCGTACGATCCATTCTAATTAATTCGTATGATTCATTCTAATTCATTCATACGATCCATTCTAATTCATTCGTATAATCCATTCTAATTCATTCGAACAATCCATTCTAATTCATTCGTATGATTCATTCTAATTCATTCAGATGATCCATTCTAATTCATTCATACGATCCAGTCTAATTCATTCGCACGAACCATTCTAATTCATTCGCACGATCCATTCTAATTCATTCGTATGATCCATTCTAATTCATTCGCATGATCCACACTAATTCATTCATACGATCCATTCTAATTCATTCGTACGATCCATTCTAATTCATTCACACAAATGTATCATTCTAATTCATTTGCACGATCCATTCTAATTCATTTGAACGATCCATTCTAATTCATTCGTATGATCCTTTCTAATTCATTCATACGATCCATTCTAATTCATTCGTATGATCCAATCTAATTTATTCGCATGATCCATTCCAATTCATTCGAACGATCCATTCTAATTCATTCGAACAATCTATTCTAATTCATTCGTCCAATCCATTCTAATTCATTCGTATGATCCATTCTAATTCATTCGCACGAATGTATCCATTCTAATATATTTGTACGATCCTTTCTAATTCATTCGCATGATCCATTCTAATTCATTCGTACGCCCCATTCTAATTTATTCGTACGATCCATTCTAATTCATTCATACGATCCATTCTAATTCATTCATACGATCTATTCTAATTCATTCGTACGTTCTATTCTAATTCATTCGCACGATCTATTCTAATTCATTCGTACGGTCCATTCTAATTCATTCGCACGAATGTATCCATTCTAATTCATTCGTATGATCCACTCTAATTTATTCATACGATCCATTCTAATTCATTCGTACGATCCATTCTAATTCATTCGCACGAATGTATCTATTCTAATTCATTCACACAAATGTATCCATTCTAATTCATTCACACGATCCATTCTAATTCATTCGTACGATCCATTCTAATTCATACGCACGATCAGTTCTAATTCATTCGCCCGATCCATTCTAATTCATTTGTTCGATCCATTCAAATTCATTAGTACGATCCTTTTTAATTCATTCGTATGATTCACTCTAATTCATTCGTACGATCCATTCTAATTTATTCGTAAGATTCATTCTAATTCATTCAGACGATCCATTCTAATTTATTCGTATGATATATTCTAATTAATTCGGATTATCCATTCTAATTCATTAGCATGATCCACTCTAATTCATTCGTACGATCCATTCTAATTCATTCACACGAATGTATCCATTCTAATTCATTCGCACGATCCATTCTAATTCATTCGAACGATCCATTCTAATTCATTCGTACGATCTATTCTAATTCATTCGCACGATCCCTTCTAATTCTTTCGTACGATCCCTTCTAATGCATTCGTACGATCCATTCTAATTCATTCGTATGATCCATTCTAAATCATTCTCACGAATCAATCTAATTCATTCGTTATTCATTCTAATTCATTCATACGGTCCATTCTAATTCATTCGTACGAATGAATTAGAATGGATCGTACGAATGAATTAGAATGGATCGTACGAATGAATTAGAATGGATAATATGAATGAATTAGAATAGATACATTCGTGCGAATGAATTAGAATGGATCGTACGAATGAATTAGAATGGATCATTCAAATGAATTAGAATGGATCGTGCGAATGAATTAGAATGGATCGTGCGAATGAATTAGAATAGATACATTCGTGCGAATGAATTAGAATGGATCGTATGAATTAATTAGAATGGATCGTTCGAAAGAATTAGAATGGATCGTATGAATGAATCAGAATGGATCATACGAATGAATTAGAATGGATCGTGAATGAATTAGAATGGATCGAGCGAATAAATTAGAATGGATTGTACGAATGAATTAGAATGGATACATTCGTGCGAATGAACTAGAATGGATTGTACGAATGAATTAGAATGGATCGTGCGAATAAATTAGAATGGATCGTACGAATGAAATAGAATGGATCGTACGAATGAATTAGAATGGATCGTACGAAGGAATTAGAATGGACCGTACGAATAAATTAGAATGGATCATGTGAATGAATTAGAATGGATCGTGCGAATTAATTACAATGGATCATATGAATGAATTAGAATGAATCATACGAATGAATTAGAACGGATCGTGCGAATGAATTAGAATGGATCGTACGAATGAGTTAGAATGGATCGTACGAATGAATTAGAATGGATCGTATGAATGAATTAGAATGGATCATCTGAATGAATTAGAATGAATCATACGAATGAATTAAAATGGATCGTATGAATGAATTAGAATGGATCGTGAATGAATTAGAATGGATCGAGCGAATGAATTAGAATGGATCGTACGAATGAATTTGAACGGATCTTACGAATGAATTCGAATGGATCATACGAATGAATTAGAATGGATCATGCGAATGAATTAGAATGGGTCGTATGAATGAATTAGAATGGATCCTACGAATGAATTAGAATGGATGGTGAATGAACTAGAATGGATCGAGCAAATGAATTAGAATAGATCGTAGGAATAAATTAGAATGGAATGTTCGAATGAATTTGAATGGATCGTTCGAATGAATTAGAATGTATCGTACGAATGAATTAGAATAGAATGTGCAAATGAATTAGAATGGATCATACGAATGAATTAGAATGGATCGTTCGAATGAATTAGAATGGATCGTGCGAATGAATTAGAACGGATACATTCGTGCGAATGAATTAGAATGGATCGTACGAATGAATTAGAATGGATCGTACGAATGAATTAGATTGGATCGTATGAATGAATTAGAATGGATCATGCGAATGAATTAGAATGGATCATACGAATAAATTAGAATGGATCATACGAATGAATTAGAATGGATCGTACGAATGAATTAGAATGGATACATTCGTACGAATGAATTAGAATGGATTATGCGAATGAATTAGAATGGATCGTACAAATATATTAGAATGGATACATTCATGCGAATGAATTAGAATGGATCGTACGAATGAATTAGAATGGATTGTAGGAATGAATTAGAATGGATTATACGAATGAATTAGAAAGGATACATCCATGCGAATGAATTATAATGGATCATACGAATGAACTTGAATGGATACATTCGTTCGACTGAATTAGAATAGATCGTATGAATGAAATAGAATGGATCATACAAATGAATTAGAATGGATACATTCGTGCGAATGAATTAGAATGGATCGTACGAATGAATTAGACTGGATCGTGCGAGTGAATTAGAATGGATCGTATGAATGAATTAGAAAGGATCATACGAATGAATCAGAATAGATCGTACGAATGAATTAGAATAAATACTTTCATGGGAATGAATTAGAATGGATCATACGAATAAATTAGAATAGATCAAGCAAATGAATTAGAATAGATCTTACAAATGAATTAGAATGGATAGTACGAATGAATTAGAATGGATCATGCGAATGAATTACATTGGATCGTACGAATGAATTAGAATGGATACAATCATGCGAATGAATTAGAATGGATCGTACGAATGAATTAGAATGGATCATACGAATGAATTAGAATGGATCGTACGAATGAATTAGAATGGATCGTATGAATAAATTAGAGTGGGTCATATGAATGAACTAGAATAGATACATTCGTGTGAATAAATTAGAGTGGATCATACGAATGAATTAGAATGGATACATTCGTGCGAATGAATTAGAATGGATCATACAAATGAATTAGAATAGAACGTGCGAATGATTTAGAATGGATCGTATGAATGAATTAGAATGAATCATATGAATGAATTAGAATGGATCGTATGAATGAATTAGAATGGATCGTACGAATGAATTAGAAAGGATACATTCGTGCGAATGAATTAGAATGGATCGTACGAATGAATTAGAATAGATCGTGCGAATGAATTAGAATGGATCGTACGAATGAATTAGAATGGATACATTCGTACGAATGAATTAGAATGGATCATGCGAATGAATTAGAATGGATCGTACAAGTAAATTAGAATGGATACATTCGTGCGAATAAATTAGAATGAATCGTACGAATGAATTAGAATGGATTGTAGGAATGAATTAGAATGGATCGTACGAATGAATTAGAATGGATCATTCGAATGAATTAGAATGGATCGTGCGAATGAATTAGAATAGATCGTACGAATGAATTAGAATGGATCGTTCGAATGAATTAGAATGGATCGTGCGGATGAATTAGAATGGATATATTTGTTCTAATTTATTCGTACGATCCATTCTAATTCATTCGGACGATCTATTCTAATTCATTCGTACTATCCATTCTAATTCATTCGTACTATCCATTCTAATTTATTCGAACGATCCATTCTAATTCATTCGTACGATCCATTCTAATTCATTCGCACGAATGTATCCATTCAAGTTCATTCGTACGATCCATTCTAATTCACTCGGATATTCCATTCTAATTCATTCGTACGATCCATTCTAATTCATTCAAACGATCCATTCTAATTCATTCGTACGATCCATTCTAATTCATTCACACATTCCATTCTAAGTCATTCGTACAATCCATTCTAATTCAATCGAACGATCCATCCTAATTCATTCGAATGATACATTCTAATTCATTCGTACGATCCATTCTAATTCATTCACACATTCCATTCTAATTCATTCGTACGATCCATTCTAATTCATTCGAACAATCCATTCTAACTCATTCGAACGATCCATTCTTATTCAATTATACGATCCATTCTAATTCATTCACACATTCCATTCTAATTCATTCATACGATCCATTCTAATTCATTACGAATGAATTAGAATGGATCGAACGAATAAATTAGAATAGATCGTACGAATAAATTAGAATGGATCATACGAATGAATTAGAATGGATACATTCGTATGAATGAATTAGAATGGATCATACGAATGAATTTGAATGGACTGTACGAATGAATTAGAATGGATCATACGAATGAATTAGAATAGATCGTATGAATGAATTAGAATGGATCGTTCGAATGAATTAGAATGGATCGTGCGAATGAATTAGAATGGATACTTTCGTGCGAATGAATTAGAATGGATCGTACGAATGAATTAGAATAGATCGTGCGAATGAATTAGAATGGATCTTATGAACGAATTAGAATGGATAGTACGAATGAATTAGAATGGATCGTACAAATGAATTAGAATGGATCGTACGAATGAATTAGAATGGATCGTACGAATGAATTAGAATGGATCTTACGAATGAATTAGAATAGATTGTACGAATGAATTAGAATGGATCATTCGAATGAATTAGAATAGATCGTGCGATTGAATTTGAATGGATCGTACAAATGAATTAGAATGGATCGTGCGAATGAATTAGAATGGATCGTACGAATGAATTAGAATGGATCATGTGAATGAATTAGAATGGATCGTGCACCACTCTAATTCATTCGTACGATCCATTCTAATTCATTTGTACGATCCATTCTAATTAATTCGCATGATCCATTCAAATTCATTCATATGATCCATTCTAATTCATTCGTACGATCCATTCTGATTCATTCGTAGGAATGTATCCATTCTAATATATTTGTACGATCCATTCTAATTCATTCGCATGATCCATTCTAATTCATTCGTACGATCTATTCTAATTCATTCGTACGATCCATTCTAATTCATTCGCACGAATGTATCCATTCTAATATATTTGTACGATCCACTCAAATTCATTCGCATGATCCATTCTAATTCATTCGTACGATCCATTCTAATTTATTTGTATAATCCATTCTAATTCATTCGTACGATCCATTCTAATTCATTCACATGATCCATTCAAATTCATTCATATGATCCATTCTAATTCATTCGTATGATCCATTCTAATTCATTCGTACGATCCATTCTAGTTCATTCGCACGAATGTATCCATTCTAATATATTTGTATGATCCATTCTAATTCATTCGTACAATCCATTCTAATTCATTCGTACGATCCATTCTAACTCATTCGTATGATCCATTCTAATTCATTCGCATGATCCATTCAAATTCATTCATATGATCCATTCTAATTCATTTGTTTGATCCACTCTAATTCATTCGTACGAATGTATCCACTCTAATTCATTTGTATGATCCATTCTAATTCATTCGCACGATCCATTCTAATTCATTCGTACAATCCATCCTAATTCATTCGTATGATTCATTCTAATTCATTCAGACGATCCATTCTAATTCATTCATACGATCCATTCAAGTTCATTCGTACGATCCATTCTAATTCATGCGTACTATCCATTCTAATTCATTCGAACGATCCATTTTAATTCATTCGTACGATCCATTCGATTTCATTCGTACGATCCATTCTAATTCATTCGTACGAATGAATTAGAATGGATCGTACGAATGAATTAGAATGGATCATACGAATGAATTAGAATGGATCGAGCGAATGAATTAGAAAGGATCATACGAATGAATTAGAATGGATCGTTCGAATAAATTAGAATGGATCGTGCGAATGAATTAGAATGGATTGTACGAATGAATTAGAATGGATCATGCGAATGAATTAGAATGGATCGTACGAATGAACTAGAATGGATACATTCGTGCGAATGAATTAGAATGGATCGTACGAATGAATTAGAATGGATCGTATGAATGAATTAGAATGGATCATACGAATGAATTAGAATGGATATATTCGTGCGAATGAATTAGACTGGATCGTACGAATGAATTAGAATGGATCGTACGAATGAATTAGAATGGATCGTACGAATGAATTAAAATAGATCGTGCAAATTAATTACAATGGATCATATGAATGAATTAGAATGAATCCTACGAATGAATTAGAATGGATCGTATGAATGAATTAGAATGGATCGTGCGAATGAATTAGAATGGATCTTACGAATGAATTAGAATGGATCGTACGAATGAATTAGAATGGATCGTACGAATGAATTAGAATGGATCGTATGAATGAATTAGAGTGGATCATACGAATGAATTAGAATGGATACATTCGTGTGAATGGATCGTGCGAATGAATTAGAATATATACATTCGTGCGAATGAATTAGAATGGATCGTACGAATGAATTAGAACAGATCGTGCGAATGAATAAGAATTGATCTTACGAATGAATTAGAATGGTTAGTACGAATGAATTAGAATGGATTGTACGAATGAATTAGAATGGATCGTGCGAATGAATTAGAATGGATACATTAGTGCGAATGAATTAGAATGGATCGTACGAATGAATTAGAATGGATACATTCGTGCGAATGAATTAGAATAGATTGTACGAATGAATTAGAATGGATCGTGCGAATAAATTAGAATGGATCGTACGAATGAAATAGAATGGATCGTACGAATGAATTAGAATGGATCGTACGAAGGAATTAGAATAGACCGTACGAATGAATTAGAATGGATCATGTGAATGAATTAGAATGGATCGTGCGAATTAATTACAATTAATCATATGAATGAATTAGAATGAATCATACGAATGAATTAGAACGGATCGTACGAATGAATTAGAATGGATCGTACGAATGAGTTAGAATTGATCGTATGAATGAATTAGAATGGATCGTATGAATGAATTAGAATGGATATTCTGAATGAATTAGAATGAATCATACGAATGAATTAGAATGAATCGTATGAATGAATTAGAATGGATCGTGAATGAATTAGAATGGATCGAGCGAATGAATTAGAATGGATCGTACGAATGAATTTGAATGGATCTTACGAATGAATTAGAATGGATCATACGAATGAATTAGAATGGATCGTACGAATGAATTAGAATGGATTATGCGAATGAATTAGAATGGGTCGTATGAATGAATTAGAATGGATCCTATGAATGAATTAGAATGGATCGTGAATGAACTATTATGGATCGAGCAAATGAATTAGAATAGATCGTATGAATTAATTAGAATGGAATGTTCGAATGAATTTGAATGGATCGTTCGAATGAATTAGAATGTATCGTGCGAATGAATTAGAATGGAATGTGCGAATGAATTAGAATGGATCATACGAATGAATTAGAATGGATCGTTCGAATGAATTAGAATGGATCGTGCGAATGAATTAGAACGGATACATTCGTGCGAATGAATTAGAATGGATCGTACGAATGAATTAGAATGGATCATACGAATGAATTAGATTGGATCGTATGAATGAATTAGAATGGATCATGCGAATGAATTAGAATGGATCATACGAATAAATTAGAATGGATCATCATATGAATTAGAATGGATCGTACGAATTAATTAGAATGGATTATGCGAATGAATTAGAATGGATCATACAAATATATTAGAATGGATACATTCGTGCGAATGAATTAGAATGGATTGTACGAATGAATTAGAATGGATTGTACGAATAAATTAGAATGGATCATACGAATGAATTAGAAAGGATACATCCATGCGAATGAATTAGAATGGATCGTACAAATGAACTTGAATGGATACATTCGTTCGACTGAATTATAATAGATCATATAAATGAATTAGAATGGATCATGCGAATGAATTAGAATGGATACATTCGTGCGAATGAATTAGAGTAGATCGTACGAATGAATTAGACTGGATCGTACGAGTGAATTAGAATGGATCGTATGAATGAATTAGAAAGGATCATACGAATGAATCAGAAAAGATCGTACGAATGAATTAGAATGGATACTTTCATGGGAATGAATTAGAATGGATCATACGAATAAATTAGAATAGATCATGTGAATGAATTAGAATAGATCTTACAAATGAATTACAATGGATAGTATGAATGAATAAAAATGGATCATGCGAATGAATTACATTGGATCGTACGAATGAATTAGAATGGATACAATCATGCGAATGAATTAGAATGGATCGTACGAATGAATTAGAATGGATCGTAAATATGAATTAGAATGGATCATACGAATGAATTAGAATGGATCGTATGAATGAATTAGAGTGGGTCATATGAATGAACTAGAATAGATACATTCGTGTGAATGAATTAGAGTGGATCATACGAATGAATTAGAATGGATACATTCGTGCGAATGAATTAGAATGGATCGTACAAATGAATTAGAATAGATCGTGCGAATGAATTAGAATGGATCGTCTGAATGAATTAGAATGAATCATACGAATGAATTAGAATAGATCGTATGAATGAATTAGAATGGATCGTACGAATGAATTAGAATGGATATATTCGTGCGAATGAATAAGACTGGATCGTACGAATGAATTAGAATAGATCGTGTGAATTAATTAGAATGGATCGTACGAATGAATTAGAATGGATCGTACGAATGAATTAGAATGGATCGTTGAATGAATTAGAATGGATACATTCGTACGAATGAATTAGAATGGATCATGCGAATGAATTAGAACGGATCGTACAAATAAATTAGAATCGATACATTCGTGCGAATGAATTAGAATGAATCGTACAAATGAATTAGAATGGATTATAGGAATGAATTAGAATGGATCGTACGAATGAATTAAAATGGATCATTCGAATGAATTAGAATGGATCGTGCGAATGAATTAGAATGGATCGTACGAATGAATTAGAATGGATCGTTCGAATGAATTAGAATGGATCGTGCGAATGAATTAGAATGGATATATTTGTTCTAATTTATTCGTACGATCCATTCTAATTCATTCGGACGATCTATTCTAATTCATTCGTACTATCCATTCTAATTCATTCGTACTATCCATTCTAATTTATTCGAATGATCCATTCTAATTCATTCGTACGATCCATTCTAATTTATTCGCACGAATGTATCCATTCAAGTTCATTCGTACGATCCATTCTAATTCACTCGGATATTCCATTCTAATTCATTCGTACGATCCATTCTAATTCATTCGAACGATCCATTCTAATTCATTCGTATGATCCATTCTAATTCATTCACACATTCCATTCTAATTCATTCGTACAATCCATTCTAATTCATTCGAACAATCCATCCTAATTCATTCGAACGATCCATTCTAATTCATTCGTACGATCCATTCTAATTCATTCACACATTCCATTCTAATTCATTCGTACGATCCATTCTAATTCATTCGAACGATCCATTCTAACTCATTCGAATGATCCATTCTTATTCAATCATACGATCCATTCTAATTCATTCGCACATTCCATTCTAATTCATTCATACGATCCATTCTAATTCATTACGAATGAATTAGAATGGATCGTACGAATAAATTAGAATGGATCGTACGAATAAATTAGAATGGATCATACGAATGAATTAGAATGGATACATTCGTACGAATGAATTAGAATGGATCATACGAATGAATTCGAATGGACTGTACGAATGAATTAGAAAGGATCATACGAATGAATTAGAATAGATCGTATGAATGAATTAGAATGGATCGTTCGAATGAATTAGAATGGATCGTGCGAATGAATTAGAATGGATACTTTCGTGTGAATGAATTAGAATGGATCGTACGAATGAATTAGAATAGATGGTGCGAATGAATTAGAATGGATCTTATGAACGAATTAGAATAGATAGTACGAATGAATTAGAATAGATCGTACGAATGAATTAGAATGGATCGTGCGAATGAATTTGAATGGATCGTACGAATGAATTAGAATAGATCTTATGAATGAATTAGAATAGATTGTATGAATGAATTAGAATGGATCATTCGAATGAATTAGAATAGATCGTGCGATTGAATTAGAATGGATCGTACAAATGAATTAGAATGGATCGTGCGAATGAATTAGAATGGATCGTACGAATGAATTAGAATGGATCATGTGAATGAATTAGAATGGATCGTGCGCCACTCTAATTCATTCGTACGATCCATTCTAATTCATTTGTATGATCCATTCTAATTCATTCGCATGATCCATTCAAATTCATTCATATGATCCATTCTAATTCATTCGTACGATCCATTCTAATTCATTCGTACGAATGTATCCATTCTAATATATTTGTACGATCCATTCTAATTCATTTTGCATGATCCATTCTAATTCATTCGTACGATCCATTCTAATTCATTCGTACGATCCATTCTAATTCATTCGCACGAATGTATCCATTCTAATATATTTGTACGATCCACTCTAATTCATTCGCATGATCCATTCTAATTCATTCGTACGATCCATTCTAATTTATTCGTATAATCCATTCTAATTCATTCGTACGATCCATTCTAATTCATTCGCATGATCCATTCAAATTCATTCATATGATCCATTCTAATTCATTAGTATGATCCATTCTAATTCATTCGTACGATCCATTCTAATTCATTCGCACGAATGTATCCATTCTAATATATTTGTATGATCTATTCTAATTCATTCGTACAATCCATTCTAATTCATTCGTACGATCCATTCTAACTCATTCGTATGATCCATTCTAATTCATTCGCATGATCCATTCAAATTCATTCATATGATCCATTCTAATTCATTCGTTTGATCCACTCTAATTCATTCGTACGAATGTATCTACTCTAATTCATTCGTATGATCCATTCTAATTCATTCGCACGATCCATTCTAATTCATTCGTACAATCCATTCTAATTCATTCGTATGATTCATTCTAATTCATTCAGACGATCCATTCTAATTCATTCATACGATCCATTCAAGTACATTCGTACGATCCATTCTAATTCATGCGTACTATCCATTCTAATTCATTCGAACGATCCATTCTAATTCATTTGTACGATCCATTCGATTTTATTCGTACGATCCATTCTAATTCATTCGTACGAATAAATTAGAATGGATCGTACGAATGAATTAGAATGGATTGAGCGAATGAATTAGAAAGGATCATACGAATGAATTAGAATAGATCGTTCGAATAAATTAGAATGGATCGTGCGAATGAATTAGAATGGATCATACGAATGAATTAGAATGGATCATGCGAATGAATTAGAATGGATCGTACGAATGAACAAGAATGGATACATTCGTGCGAATGAATTAGAATGGATCGTACGAATGAATTAGAATGGATCGTATGAATGAATTAGAATGGATCATACGAATGAATTAGAATGGATATATTCGTGCGAATGAATTAGACTGGATTGTACGAATGAATTAGAATGGATCGTACGAATGAATTAGAATGGATCGTACGAATGAATTAAAATAGGTCGTGCGAATTAATTACAATGGATCATATGAATGAATTAGAATGAATCCTACGAATGAATTAGAATGGATCGTATGAATGAATTAGAATGGATCGTGCGAAAGAATTAGAATGGATCGTACGAATGAATTAGAATGGATCGTACGAATGAATTAGAATGGATCGTATGAATGAATTAGAGTGGATCATACGAATGAATTAGAATGGATACATTCGTGTGAATGGATCGTGCGAATGAATTAGAATGTATACATTCGTGCGAATGAATTAGAATGGATCGTACGAATGAATTAGAATAGATCGTGCGAATGAATTTGAATGGATCTTACGAATGAATTAGAATGGTTAGTACGAATGAATTAGAATGGATATTACGAATGAATTAGAATGGATCGTACGAATGAATTAGAATGGATCGTTCGAATGAATTAGAATGGATCGTGTGAATGAATTAGAATGGATACATTCGTGCGAATGAATTAGAATGGATCGTACAAATGAATTAGAATGGATCGTACGAATGCATTAGAATGGCTCGTGCGAATGAATTAGAATGGATCGTACTAATGAATTAGAATGGATCGTTCGAATGAATTAGAATGGACACATTCATGCGAGTGAATTAGAATGGATCGTACGAATGAATTTGAATGGATCTTACGAATGAATTAGAATGGATCATGTGAATGAATTAGAATGGATCATACGAATGAATTAGAATGGATCGTGTGAATGAATTAGAATAGATACATTCGTGCGAATGAATTAGAATAGATCATTCGAATGAATTAGAATAGATCGTACGAATGAATTAGAATGGAATGTGCGAATGAATTAGAATGGATCATACGAATGAATTAGAATGGATCGTGCGAATGGATTAGAATGGATACATTCATGCGAATGAATTAGAATGGATCGTACGAATGAATTAGAATAGATCGTACAAATGAATTAGAATGGATCGTATGAATGAATTAGAATGGATCATACGAATGAATTAGATTGGATACATTCGTGCGAATGAATTAGAATGGATCATACGAATGAATTAGAATGGATCGTACGAATGAATTAGAATTGATATATTTGTGTGAATGAATTATAATGGATTCTATGAATGAATTAGAATGGATACATTCGTACGAATGAATTATAATGGATACATTCGTGCGAATGAATTAGAATGGATCGTACGAATGAATTAGAATGGATTGTATAAATGAATTAGAATGGATCATATGAATGAATTTGAATGGATCATGCGAATGAATTCGAATGGATCGTACGAATGAATTAGAATGGATCATACGAATGAATTAGAATAGATCGTACGAATGAATTAGAATGGATCGTACGAATTAGAATGGATCGTACGAATGATCTATTCGTTCGATCCATTCTAATTCATTCGTACAATCCATTCTAATTTATTTGAACATTCCATTCTTATTCATTCGAACGATCTATTCTAATTCATTCGAACGATCCATTCTAATTCATTCGTACGATCCATTCTAATTCATTCGCATATTCCATTCTAATTCATTCGTACGATCCATTCTAATTTATTCGTATAATCCATTCTAATTCATTCGTACGATCCATTCTAATTCATTCGCATGATCCATTCAAATTCATTCATATGATCCATTCTAATTCATTCGTATGATCCATTCTAATTCATTCGTACGATCCATTCAGATTCATTCA
Organism: Chamaelirium japonicum; assembly: GCA_947650365.1. Classification (NCBI taxonomy): domain Eukaryota; kingdom Viridiplantae; phylum Streptophyta; class Magnoliopsida; order Liliales; family Melanthiaceae; genus Chamaelirium; species Chamaelirium japonicum. The sequence continues at coordinate 93,119,462 of OX393553.1, read as the reverse complement.
CACGGATGTATCCATTCTAATATATTTGTATGATCCATTCTAATTCATTCGTACGATCCATTCTAACTCATTCAAATGATCCATTCTAATTCATTCGCATGATCCATTCAAATTCAGTCATATGATCCATCCTAATTCATTCGTATGATCCACTCTAATTCATTCGTACGAATGTATCCATTCTAATTCATTCGTATGATCCATTCTAATTCATTTGCACGATCCATTCTAATTCATTCGTACAATCCATTCTAATTCATTCGTATGATTCATTCTAATTCTTTCAGACGATCCATTCTAATTCATTCATACGATCCATTCAAGTTCATTCGTACGATCCATTCTAATTCATGCATACTATCCATTCTAATTCATTCGAACGATCCATTCTAATTCATTCGTACGATCCATTCTATTGCATTCGTACGATCCATTCTAATTCATTCGTACGAATGAATTAGAATGGATCGTACGAATGAATTAGAATAGATCGTACGAATGAATTAGAATGGATCGAGCGAATGAATTAGAATGGATCATACGAATGAATTCGAATAGATCGTTCGAATAAATTAGAATGGATCGTGTGAATGAATTAGAAGGGATCGTACGAATGAATTAGAATGGATCATGCGAATGAATTAGAATGGATCGTACGAATGAACTAGAATGGATATATTCGTGCGAATGAATTAGAATGGATCGTACGAATAAATTAGAATGGATCGTACGAATGAATTAGAATGGATCATACGAATGAATTAGAATAAATTAGAATGGATCATACGAATGAATTAGAATGGATCGTACGAATCAATTAGAATAGATCGTGCGAATTAATTACAATGGATCACATATATGAATTACAATGAATCCTACGAATGAATTAGAATGGATCGTATGAATGAATTAGAATGGATCATACGAATGAATTAGAATAGATACATTCGTGTGAATGGATCGTGCGAATGAATTAGAATGGATCCTACGAATGAATTTGAATAGATCATGCGAATGATATAGAATGGATCTTACGAATGAATTAGAAGGGATAGTACGAATGAATTAGAATGGATTGTACGAATGAATTAGAATGGATCGTATGAATGAATTAGAATGGATCATACGAATGAATTAGAATGGATCGTTCGAATGAATTAGAATGGATCGTGCGAATGAATTAGAATGGATACATTCGTGCGAACGAATTTGAATGGATCGTACGAATGAATTAGAATGGATTGTACGAATGCATTAGAATTGATCATACGAATGAATTAGAATTGATCGTGCGAATGAATTAGAATGGCTCGTGCGAATGAATTAGAATGGATCGTACGAATGAATTAGAATGGATCGTTCGAATGAATTAGTATGGATACATTCATGTGAATGAGATAGAATGGATCGTACGAATGAATTAGAATAAATCGTCCGAATGAATTAGAATGGATCAGGCGAATGAGTTAGAATGGATCATATGAATGAATTAGAATGGATCGTGCGAATGAATTAGAATGGATACATTCATGCGAATGAATTAGAATGGATCATACGAATGAATTAGAATGGATCGTGCGAATGAATTAGAATGGAATATGCGAATGAATTAGAATGGATCATACGAATGAATTAGAATGGATCGTGCGAATGAATTAGAATGGATCATACGAATGAATTAGAATTGATCGTGCGAATGAATTAGAATTGATCATACGAATGAATTAGAATGGATTGTACGAATGCATTAGAATGGATCATACGAATGAATTAGAATTGATCATGCGAATGAATTAGAATGGCTCGTGCGAATGAATTAGAATGGATCGTACGAATGAATTAGAATGGATCGTGCGAATGAATTAGAATGGATACATTCATGCGAATGAATTAGAATGGATCATACGAATGAATTAGAATGGATCGTGCGAATGAATTAGAATGGAATATGCGAATGAATTAGAATGGATCATACGAATGAATTAGAATGGATCGTGCGAATGAATTAGAATGGATACATTCATGCGAATGAATTAGAATGGATCATACGAATGAATTAGAATGGATCATACGAATGAATTAGAATGGATCGTGCGAATGAATTAGAATGGATACATTCATGTGAATGAATTAGAATGGATTGTACGAATGAATTAGAATGGATACATTCGTACGAATGAATTAGAATGGATATATTCGTGCGAATGAATTAGAATGGATCGTACAAATGAAATAGAATGGATTGTATGAATGAATTAGAATGGATTGTACAAATGAATTAGAATGGATCATATGAATGAATTTGAATGGATCATGCGAATGAATTCGAATGGATTGTACGAATGAATTGGAATGGATCGTACGAATGAATTAGAATGGATCGTACGAATAAATTAGAATGGATCGTACGAATTAGAATGGATCGTACGAATGAATTAGAATGGATCGTACGAATGCATTAGAATGGATCGTGCGATTGAATTAGAATGGATCATACGAATGAATTAGAATGTTCTAATTCAATCACACGATCCATTCTAATTCATTCGTATGATCCTTTCGAACGATCCATTCTAGTTTATTCGTACGATCCATTCTAATTCATTCGTACGATCCATTCTAATTTATTTGCACATTCCATTCTAATTTATTTGAACGATCTATTCTAATTCATTCGAACGATCCATTCTAAATCATTGGTACGATCCACTCTAATTCATTCGCACATTCCAGTCTAATTCATTCGTACGATCCATTCTAATTCATTCGAACGATCCATTCTAATTCATTCGAACGATCCATTCTAATTCATTTGTACGATCCATTCTAATTCATTCACACATTCCATTCTAATCCATTCGTACGATCAATTCTAATTCATTCGTATGACCCATTCTAATTCATTCGCATGATCCATTCTAATTCATTCATACGATCCATTCTAATTCATTCATACGATCCTTTCTAATTCATTTGCACGAATATATCCATTCTAGCTTATTCGTACGATCCATCCTAATTCATTCATACGATCCATTCTAATTCATTCATACTATCCATTCTAATTCATTCGTATGATCCATTCTAATTCATTCGCATGATTATAACCATTCTAATTCATTCGTACGATCCAATGTAATTCATTCGCATGGATGTATCCATTCTATTTTATTCATATGATCCACTCTAATTCATTCATACGATCCATTCTAATTCATTCGTACGATCCATTCTAATTCATTCGTTCGATCCATTCTAATTCATTCGAACGATCCATTCTAATTCATTCGAACGATCCATTCTAATTCATTCGTAAGATCTATTCTAATTCATTCGCACATTCCATTCTAATTCATTTGTACTATCCATTCTAATTCATTCGCACGATCAATTCTAATTCATTCATACGATCCATTCAAGTTCATTCGCATAATCCATTCTAATTCATTCGTACGATCCATTCTAATTCATTCGTACGACCCATTCTAATTCACTCGGACGATCCATTCTAATTCATTCGTACGATCTATTCTAATTCATTCGTATGATCCATTCTAATTTATTCGTACGATCCATTCTAATTCATTCGTACGATCCATTCTAATTCAATCGCATGAATGTATCCATTCTAATTCAATCGCATGATCCATTCTAATTTATTCGTATGATTCATTCTAATTCATTCAGACATAATTCATTCGCACGATCCATTCTAATTAATTCGCACGTTCCATTCTAATTCATTCATACGATCCATTCTAATTCATTCTTATGATCCATTCTAATTCAATCGCACGATCCATTCTAATGCATTCGTACGATCCATTCTAATTCATTCGTACGATCCATTCTAATTCATTCGCACGAATGTATCCATTCTAATTCATTCGTACGATCCGTTCTAATTCATTCGCACGAATGTATCCATTCTAATTCATTCGTATGATCCATTCTAATTCATTCGTACGATCCATTCTAATTCATTTGTACTATCCATTCTAACATTCTAATTCATTCGAACGATCCATTCTAATTCATTCACGATCCATTCTAATTCATTCGAACGATCCATTCTAATTCATTCGAACGATCCATTCTAATTCATTCACGATCCATTCTAATTTATTCGTATGATCAATTATAATTCATTCGAACGATCCATTCTATTTCATTCGTACAATCCATTCTAATTCATTCGTATGATCCATTCTAATTCATTCGTACGATTCATTCTAATTCATTCGTACGATCCATTCTAATTCATTCGTACAATCCATTCTATTTCATTCGTACGATCCTTTCTAATTCATTCGTATAATCCATTCTAATTCATTCGCATGAATGTATCCGTTCTAATTCAATCGTATGATCCATTTTAATTCATTCGCACGATCCATTCTTGCTCATTCGTACGATCCATCCTAATTCATTCATTCGATCCATTCTAATTCATTCGTACGATCTATTCTAATTCATTCGTATGATTCATTCTAATTCATTTGCACGAATGTATCCATTCTAATTCATTCGCATGATCCATTCTAATTCATTCGAACGATCCATTCTAATTCATTCGTGCGTTCCATTCTAATTCATTCGTACGATCCATTCTAGTTCATTCGTACTATCCATTCTAATTCATTCGTAAGATCCATTCTAATTCATTCGCACGATCTATTCTAATTCATTCGTACGATCCATTCTAATTCATTCGCACGAATGTATCCATTCTAATTCATTCGCACAATCCATTCACACGAATGTATCCATTCTAATTCATTCGTATGATCCACTCTAATTCATTCATACGATCCATTCTAATTCATTCATACGATCCATTCTAAATCATTCATACAATCCATTCTAATTCATTCGCACGATCAATTCTAATTCATTCATATGATTCATTCTAATTCATTCGTATGATACATTCTAATTCATTCGCACAATCCATTCTAATTCATTCGTACGATCCATTCTAATTCATTCGTACGATCCATTCCAATTCATTCGCACGAATGGATCCATTCTAATTCATTCGCAAGATCCATTCGAATGAATTAGAATGGATACAATCATGCGAATGAATTAGAATGGATCGTATGAATGAATTAGAATGGATCATACGAATGAATTAGAATGGATCGTTCGAATGAATTAGAATGGATACAATCATGCGAATGAATTAGAATGGGTCGTATGAATAAATTAGAATGGATCGTACGAATGAATTAGAATGGATCTTGAATGAATTAGAATGGATCGAGCGAATGAATTAGAATGGAATGTGCGAATGAATTAGAATGGATCATACGAATGAATTAGAATGGATCGTTCGAATGAATTAGAATAGAGCATACGAATGAATTAGAATGGATTGTACAAATGAATTAGAATGGATCTTGCGAATGCATTAGACTGGATCGTGCGAATGAATTAGAATGGATTGTACAAATGAATTAGAATGGATCTTGCGAATGCATTAGACTGGATCGTACGAATGAACTTGAATGGATACATTCGTGTGACTGAATTAGAATAGATTGTACGAATGAATTAGAATGGGTCGTACGAATAAATTAGAATGGATCGTACGAATTAATTAGAATGGATCTTGAATGAATTAGAATGGATCGAGCGAATGAATTAGAATGGATCGTACGAATGAATTAGAATGGATTAGAATGGATCGTGCGAATGAATTAGAATGGAATGTGCGAATGAATTAGAATGGATCATACGAATGAATTAGAATAGATCGTTCGAATGAATTAGAATAGATCATACGAATGAATTAGAATGGATTGTACAAATGAATTAGAATGGATCATGCGAATGCATTAGACTGGATCGTACGAATGAGCTTGAATGGATACATTCGTGTGACTGAGTTAGAATAGATTGTACGAATGAATTAGAATGAATCGTGCGAATGAATTAGAATGGATCGTATGAATAAAATAGAATGGATCGTATGAATGAATTAGAATGGATCGTATGAATGAATTAGAATGGATCGTATGAATGAATTTGAATGGATCATGTGAATGAATTAGAATGGATCGTGCGAATTAATTACAATGGATCATATGAATGAATTAGAATGGATACATTCATGTGAATGAATTAGAGTGGATCATACGAATGAATTAGAATGGATACATTCGTGCGAATGAATTAGAATGGATCGTAGAATGAATAAAAATGGATCGTACGAATGAATTAGAATGGATCGTACGGATGAATTAGAATGGATCGTACGAATGAATTAGAATGGATAGTACGAATTAATAAGAATGGATCGTACGAATGAATTAGAATGGATCGTGCGATTGAATTAGAATGGATCAAACGAATGAATTAGAATATTCTAATTCATTAGCACGATCCATTCTAATTCATTCGTATGATCCAATCTAATTCATTCGCATGATCCATTCTAATTCATTCGTACGATCTATTCTAATTCATTCGTGTGATCCATTCTAATTCATTCGTAAGATCCATTCTAATTCATTCGCACGATCTATTCTAATTCAATCGTAAGATCCATTCTAATTCATTCGCACGAATGTATCCATTCTAATTCATTCGCACGATCCATTTAATTCATTCGTACGATCCATTCTAATTCATTCGCACATTCCATTCTAATTCATTCATACAATCCATTTTAATTCTTTCGAACGATCCATTCTAATTCATTCGAATGATCCATTCTAATTCATTCGTACGATTCATTCTAATTCATTCGCATATTCCATTCTAATTCATTCGTACAATCCATTCTAATTCACTCTGACGATCCATTCTAATTCATTCGTATGATCCATTCATTCATATGATCCATTGTAATTATTTCGCACGATCCATTCTAATTCATTCGTACGATCCATTCTAATTCATTCGCACGATCCATTCTAATTCATTCGTACGATCCATTCTAATTCAATCGCATGATCCATTCAAATTCATTCGAACGATCCATTGTAATTTATTCATACAATCTATTCTAATTCATTCGTACGATCCATTCTAATTCATTCGCATTATCCATTCTAATTCATTCGTATGATTCATTCTAATTTATTCGCACATTCCATTCTAATTCATTCATACGATCCATTCTAATTCATTCGCACGATCCATTCTAATTCATTCGAACGATCCATTCTAATTCATTTGTATGATCCATTCTAATTCATTCGTACGATCCAGTTTAATTCATTCGCACGACCATTCTAATTCATTCGTACGATCCATTCTTATTTATTCGTACGATCCATTCTAATTCATTTGTACGATCCATTCTAATTCATTCGAACGATCCATTCTAATTTATTTGTACGATCCATTCTAATTCATTCGTACGATCCAGTTTAATTCATTCGCACGATCCATTCTAATTCATTCGTACGATCCGTTCTAATTCATTCGTACGATCCATTCTAATTTATTCGCACGAATGTATCCATTCTAATTCATTCGCACAATCCATTCTAATTCATTCGTACGATCTATTGAAATTCAGTCGCACGAATGTATCCATTCAAGTTCATTCGTACGATCCATTCTAATTCATTCGCATGATCCATTCTAATTCATTCGTACGATCCATTCTAATTCATTCGTATGATCCATTCTAATTCATTCGCACGATCCGTTCTAATTCATTCGCATGAATAAATTAGAATGGATCGTTCGAATAAATTAGAATGGATCGTTCGAATGAATTAGAATGGATCATGTGAATGAATTAGAATGGATCGTACGAATGAATTAGAATAGATCATGCGAATGAGTTAGAATGGATAGTACAAATGAATTAGAATGGATACATTCGTTCGAATGAATTAGAATGGATCGTACGAATGAATTAGAATGGATCATACGAATGAATTAGAATGGATCGGACGAATGCATTAGAATGGATCATACGAATGAATTAGAATAGATCATACGAATGAGTTAGAATGGATCGTATGAATGAATTAGAATGGATCGTACGAATGCACTAGAATGGATCATATGAATGAATTAAAATGGATCGTGCGAATGAATTAGATTGGATCGTGCGAATGAATTAGATTGGATCGTGCGAATGAATTAGAATGGATTGTACGAATGAATTAGAATGGATCGTTCGAATGAATTAGAATGGATCAAGTGAATGAATTAGAATGGACATATTCGTGCGAATGAATTAGAATGGATCGTACGAATGAATTAGAATGGATCGTACAAATGAATTAGAATGGATCGTATGAATGAATTAGAGTGGATCATAATGGATCATACGAATGAATTTGAATGGATCATATGAATGAATTAGAATGGATCGTACGAATGAATTAGAATGGATCGTACGAATGCATTAGAATGGATCGTATGAATGAATTAGAATGGATCGTGCGAATGAATTAGAATGGATTGTACGAATGAATTAGAATGGATCGTTCGAATGAATTAGAATGGATCGTGCGAATGAATTAGAATGGATACATTCGTGCGAATGAATTAGATTGGATCGTACGAATAAATTAGAATGGATCGTACAAATGAATTAGAATGGATCGTATGAATGAATTAGAGTGGATCGTAATGGATCGTACGAATGAATTAGAATGGATCGTACGAATGAATTAGATTGGATCGTGCGAATGAATTAGAATGGATCGTACGAATGAATTAGGATGGATACATTCGTACAAATGAATTAGAATGGATCGTATGAATGAATTAGAATGGATCGAACAAATGAATTAGAATAGATACATTCGTGTGAATGAATTAGAATGGATCTTACGAATGAATTAGAATGGATAGTACGAATAAATTAGAATAGATCGTACGAATGAATTAGAATGGATCGTCTGAGTGAATTACAATGGATCGTACGAATGAATTAGAATGGATACATTTGTGCGAATGAATTAGAATGGATCGTACGAATGAATAAGAATGGATCGTGCGAATGAATTACATTGGATCATACGAATGAATTAGAATGCATACAATCATGCGAATGAATTAGAATGGATCGTACGAATAAATTAGAATAGATCGTACGAATGAATTAGAATGGATCGTACGAATGAATTAGAATGGATCATGCGAATGAATTAGAATGGATCGTACGAATGAATTAGAATGGAATGTGCGAATGAATTAGAATGGATCGTTCGAATGAATAAGAATAGATCGTTCGAATGAATTAGAATGGATTGTACGAATGAATTAGAATGGAATGTGCGAATGAATTAGAATGGATCATACGAATGAATTAGAATGGATCGTACGAATGAATTAGAATGGATCGTACGAATGACACGATCCATTCTAATTCATTCGCATATTCCATTCTAATTCATTCGCACGATCCATTCTAATTCATTCGTTCGACCAATTCTAATTCAATCGTACGATCCATTCTAATTCATTCGTATGATCCATTCTAATTCATTCGTACGATCCATTCTAATTCATTCGTACGATCTATTCTAATTTATTCATAATATCCATTCTAATTCATTCGTAAGATCCATTCTAATTCATTCGTACAATCCATTCTAATTCATTCGTATGATCCATTCTAATTCATTCGCATGATCCATTCTAATTCATTTGTACGATCCATTCTAATTCATTCGTATGATTCATTCTAATTCATTCAGACGATCCATTCTAATTCATTCGTACAATCCATTCTAATTCATTCGTACGAACCTTTCTAATTCATTCATACGATCCATTCTAATTCATTCGTATGATCCATTCTAATTCATTCGCATGAATGTATCCCTTCTAATTCTTTCGTACGATCCAGTCTAATGCATTCGTATGATCCATTCTAATGCATTCATACGATCTATTCTAAATCATTCTCATGAATCAATCTAATTCATTCGCACGATTGTATCCATTCTAATTCATTCGCACGATCCATTCTAATTCATTTTAGGATCAATTCTAATGCATTCGCACGATCCATTCTAATTCATTCGCATGATCCATTCTAATTCATTCGTACGATCCATTCTAATTGTCCGAATATATTAGAATGGATCGTACGAATAAATTATAATGGATCGTCTGAATGAATTAGAATGAATCATACGAATAAATTAGAATGGATCGTATGAATGAATTAGAATGAATCATACGAATGAATTAGAATAGATCGTATGAATGAATTAGAATGGAATGTGCGAATGAATTAGAATAGATCGTGCGAATGAATTAGAATGGATCGTGCGAATGAATTAGAATAGATCGTACGAATGAATTAGAATGGATCGTGCGAATGAATTAGAATTGATACATTCGTGCGAATGAATTAGAATGGATCGTACGAATGAATTAGAATGGATCGTACGAATGAATTAGAATGGATCATATGAATAAATTAGAGTGGATCATACGAATGAATAAGAATGGATCGTATGAATGAATTAGAATGGATCGCAAATAAATTAGACTGGATCGTACGAATGAATTAGAATGGATCGTCCGAGTGAATTGGTATGGATCGTACGAATGAACTTGAATGGATACATTCGTGCGACTGAATAAGAATAGATCGTACGAATGAATTAGAATGGATCGTATGAATGAATTAGAATGGATCATGCGAATGAATTAGAAAGGATCGTACGAATGAATTAGAATGGATCGTACAAATAAAGTAGAATGGATCGTTCGAATGAATTAGAATGGATCGTTCGAATGATTTAGAATGGAATGTGCGAATGAATTAGAATGGATCATACGAATGAATTAGAATGGATCATATGAATGAATTAGAATGGGTCGTACGAATGAATTAGAATGGATCGTACAAATGAATTAGAATGGATCATTCGAATAAATTAAAAAATATACAATCATGCGAATGAATTAGAATGGATCGTACGAATGAATTAGAATGGATCATACGAATGAATTCGAATGGATCATACAAATGAATTAGAATGGATCGTCTGAATGAATTAGAATGGATCGTACGAATGAATTAGAATGGATCATGCGAATGAATTAGAATGGATCATATAAATGAATTAGAATGTATCGTACGAATGAATTAGAATGGATCATACGAATGAATTAGAATGGATCATTCGAATGAATTAGAATGGATCGTGCGAATGAATTAGAATGGATTATACAAATGAATTCGAATGAGCTAGAATGGATATATTCATGCGAATGAATAAAATTGGATCATACGAATGAATTAGACTGGATCGTACGAATGAATTAGAATAGATCGTACGATCGTACGAATGAATTAGCATGGATCATATGAATGAATTAGAATGGATACATTCGTGCGAATGAATTAGACCGGATCGTACGAATGAATTAGAATGGATTGTTCGAGTGAATTAGAATGGATCATACGAATGAACTTGAATGGATACATTCGTGTGAATAAATTAGAAAGGATCCTACGAATGAATTAGAATGGATCATACGAATAAATTAGAATGGATACATTCATACGAATGAACTAGAATGGATACATTCTTGCAAAAGAATTAGAATAGATCGTACGAATGAATAAGAATGGATCGTCCAAATGAATTAGAATGGATCGTACGAATGAATTAGAATGGATCGTGCAAGTGAATTAGAATGGATCGTAATGGATCATACGAATTATTTAGAATGGATCGTACGAATGAATTAGAATGGATCGTACGAATGAATTAGACTTGATCGTACGAATGAATTAGAATAAATCATCCAAGTGAATTGGTATGGATCGTATGAATGAACTTGAATGGATGTATTCGTGCGACTGAATTAGAATAGATCATACGAATGAATTAGAATGGATCGTACGAATGAATTAGAATGGATCGTGCGAATAAATTAGCATGGATCGTACGAATGAATAAGAATGGATCGTACGAATGAAGTAGAATGGATCGTTCGAATGAATTAGAATGGATCGTTCGAATGAATTAGAATGGAATGTGCAAATGAATTAGAATGGATCATACGAATGAATTAGAATGGATCATACGAATGAATTAGAATAGGTCGTACGAATGAATTTGAATGGACCGTACGAATGAATTAGAATGGATCGTACGAATGAATTAGAATGGATAGTACGAATGAATTAGAATGGATCATGCGAATGAATTAGAATGGATCGTACGAATGAATTAGAATGGAATGTGCAAATGAATTAGAATGGATCATGCGAATGAATTAGAATAGATCGTTCGAATGAATTAGAATGGATTGTACGAAAGAATTAGAATGGAATGTGCGAATGAATTAGAATGGATCATACGAATGAATTAGAATGGATCGTGCGAATGAATTAGAATGGAATGTGCGAATGAATTAGACTGGATCGTACGAATGAGTTAGAATGGATCGTTCGAGTGAATTAGAATGGATCGTACGAATGAACTTGAATGGATACATTCGTGCGAATAAATTAGAATGGATCATACGAATGAATTAGAATGGATCATACGAATGAATTAGAATGGATACATTCGTACGAATGAATTAGAATGGATACATTCTTGCGAAGAATGGATCGTACGAATGAATAAGAATGGATCATCCGAATGAATTAGAATGGATTGTACGAATGAATTAGAATGCATCGTGCGAGTGAATTAGAATGGATCGTAATGGATCGTACGAATGAATTAGAATGGATCGTACGAATGAATTAGAATGGATACATTCGTACGAATGAATTAGAATGGATCGTGCGAATGAATTAGAATGGATCGAACGAATGAATTACAATGGATCGTACGAATGAATTAGAATGGATTGTGCGAATAAATTAGAATGGATCATACGAATGAATTAGAATGGATCGTGCGAATGAATTAGAATGGATCGTACAAATGAATTAGAATAGATTGTACGAATTAATTAGAATGGATCGTATGAATGAATTAGAGTGGATCATACGAATGAATTAGAATGGATACATTCGTGCAAATGAATTAGAATGGATTGTAACGAAAGTTTCCATTCTAATTTATTCGTACGATCCATTCTCATTTATTCGCACGGTCAATTTTAATTCATTCATACGATCCATTCTAATTCATTCGTATGATTCATTCTAATTCATTCATATGATCCATTCTAATTAATTCGCTCGATCAATTCTAATTCATTCACATGATCCATTCTAATTCATTCGTATGATCCATTCTAATTCATTCGCACGATCCATTCTAATTTATTCGCACGATCCATTCAAATTCATTCGTACGAATGAATTAGAATGGATCTTACGAATTCATTCGTACGATCCATTCTAATTAGGATGTATCCATTCTAATGGATCTAATTAGGATGTATCCATTGGGATGTATCCATTCTAATTCATTCGTACGAATGTATCCATTCTAATCAATTAGGATGTATCCATCCTAATGTATCCATTAGGATGTATCCATTCTAATTCATACGAATGGATCTAACTAGGATGTATCCATTCTAATTCATTCGTACGATCCATTCTAATTCATTCGCATGATCCATTCTAATTCATTCGTATGAATGAATTTGAATGGATCGTATGAATGAATTAGAATAGATTATGCGAATGAATTAGAATGGATCGTACGAATGAATTAGAATGGATCGTACAAATGAACTAGAATGGATCGTACGAATGCATTAGAATGGATCATGCGATTGAATTAGAATGGATCATACGAATGAATTAGAATGGATCATTCGAATGAACTAGAATGAATCTTGCGAATGAATTAGAATGGATCGTACGAATGAATTAGAATGGATACATCCACGCGAATGAATTAGACTGGATCGTACGAATGAATTAGAATGGATCGTACGAATGAATTAGAATGGATCGTATGAATAAATTAGAATAGATACATTTGTGCGAATGAGTTAGAATGGATTCGTACGAATGAATTAGAATGGATCATGCGAATGAATTAGAATGGATCGTACGAATGAATAAGAATGGATCATACGAATGAATTAGAATGGATCATACGAATGAATTAGAATGGATCGTACGAATGAAATAGAATGGATCGTACGAATGAATTAAAATGTATCGTCCGAGTGAATTAGAATGGATACGAATGAATTAGAATGGATTGTTCGAATGAATTAGAATGTATCATTCGAATGGATTAGAATGGATCGTGCGATTAAATTAGAATGGATACATTCGTGTGAATGAATTAGAATGGATCGTACGAATGAATTAGAATAGATTGTACGAATGAATTAGAATGAATCGTTCAAATGAATTAGAATGGATCGTACGGAACAAATTAGAATGGATACATTCGAATGAATTCGAAAGGATATATTCGTGCGAATGAATTAAAATGGATCGTGCGAATTAATTACAATGGATCATATGAATGAATTTGAATGGATCGTGCGAATGAATTAGAATGGATCGTACGAATGAATTAGAATGGATACATTCATATGAATGAATTAGAATGGATCATCTGAATGAATGCGAATGAATTAGAATGGATCGTACGAATGAATTAGAATGGATTGTTCGAATGAATTAGAATAGATCGTACGAATGAAATAGAATGGATTGTACGAATGAATTAGAATGGATCATGCGAATGCATTAGAATGGATCGTACGAATGAACTTGAATGGATACAATCGTCCGACTGAATTAGAATATGTCATACGAATGAATTAGAATGGATCGTGCGAATGAATTAGAATGGATCGTACGAATGAATAAGAATGGATCATGTGAATGAATTAGAATAGATCGTATGAATAAATTAGAATAGATACATTTGTGCGATTGAGTTAGAATGGATTGTACGAATGAATTAGAATGGATCGTTCGAATGAATTAGAATGGATCGTTCGAATGAATTAGAATGGATCGTGCGAATGAATTAGAATGGATAGTACGAATAAATTAGAATAGATCGTACAAATGAAATAGAATGGATTGTACGAATGAATTAGAATGGATCATGCGAATGCATTAGAATGGATCGTACGGATGAACTTGAATTGATACATTCATGCGAGTGAATTCGAATAGATCGTACGAATTAATTCGAATGGATCGTGCGAATGAATTAGAATGGATCGTACGAATGAATTAGAATGGATCATGTGAATGAATTAGATTGGATCGTGCGAATTAAATACAATAGATCATATGAATGAATTAGAATGGATCGTGTGAATGAATTAGAATGGATTGTACGAATGAATTAGAATGTATCGTCCAAGTGAATTAGAATGGATCGTACGAATGAATTAGAATGGATCGTTCGAATGAATTAGAATGGATCGTGCGATCGAATTAGAATGGATATATTTGTGTGAATAAATTAGAATGGATCATGCGAATGAATTAGAATGGATCATGCGAATGAGTTCGAATGGATCGTCTGAATGAATTCGAGTTGATCGTACGAATGATTAGAATGGATCGTGAATGAATTAGAATGGATCGTGCGAATGAATTAGAATGGATTGTCTAAATAAATTAGAATGAATCATACGAATGAATTAGAATGGATCGTCTAAATGAATTTGAATGGATCGTCTGAATGAATTAAAATGGATCATGTGATTGAATTAGAATGGATCATGCAAATGAATTAGAATGGATTGTCTGAATGAATTAGAATGGATCGTGTGAATGAATTAGAATGGATCGTGCGAATGAATTAGAATGGATCATACGAATGAATTAGAATAGATTGTATGAATGAATTAGAGTGGATCATGTGAATGAATTAGAACGGATCATGTGAATGAATTAGAATGGATCGTGCGAATAAATTAGAATGGATACATTCGTATGAATTAGAATGGATCGTATGAATGAATTAGAGTGGATCATGCGAATGAATTAGAATGGATCGTACGAATGAATTAGGCTAGATCGTACGAATGAATTAGAATGGATCGTCCGAGAATGAATTAGAATGGATCATACGAATGAATTAGAATGGATCGTACGAATGAATTAGAATGGATCGTACGAATGAATTAGAATAGATCGTACGAATGAATTAGAATGGTTTGTACGAATGAATTAGAATGGATTGTACGAATGAATTAAAAGGATCGTACGAATGAATTAGAATAGATCATTCGAATGAATTAGAATGGATCGTGCGAATGTAGTAGAATGGATCGTGCGAATGAATTAGAATGGATCGTACGAATAAATTAGAATGGTTACATTCGTGCGAATGAATTATAATGGATCGGGCGAATTAATTATAATGGATTATATGAATGAATTAGAATGGATCGAGCGAATGAATTAGAATGGATACATTCATACGAATGAATTAGAATGGAACGTACGAATGAATTAGAATGGATCG
The DNA here is from genome assembly GCA_947650365.1 of Chamaelirium japonicum. Classification (NCBI taxonomy): domain Eukaryota; kingdom Viridiplantae; phylum Streptophyta; class Magnoliopsida; order Liliales; family Melanthiaceae; genus Chamaelirium; species Chamaelirium japonicum. The sequence continues at coordinate 93,103,095 of OX393553.1, read as the reverse complement.
TACGAATGCATTAGAATGGATCGTGCGATTGAATTAGAATGGATCATACGAATGAATTAGAATGTTTTAATTCATTCGCATGATCCATTCCAATTCATTCGTATGATCCATTCGAACGATCCGTTCTAATTCATTCGTACGATCCATTCTAATTCATTCGTATGACCCATTCTAATTCATTCGTACGATCCATTTTAATTCATTCGAACGATCCATTCTAATTCATTCGTATAATCCATTCTAATTCATTCGCACATTCCATTCTAATTCATTCGTACGATCCATTCTAATTCATTCGAACGATCCATTCTAATTCATTCGAACGATCCATTCTAATTCATTCGTACGATCAATTCTAATTCATTCGCACATTCCATTCTAATTCATTCGTACGATCCATTCTAATTCATTCGAATGAATGTATCCATTCTAATTCATTCACACAATCCATTCTAATTCATTCGCTCGATCCATTCTAATTTATTCATATAATCCATTATAATTAATTTTCCCGACCCATTATAATTCATTCGCACGAATGTATCCATTCTAATTCATTCGTACGATCCATTCTAATTCATTCGCACGAATATATCCATTCTAGCTTATTCGTACGATCCAACCTAATTCATTCAAACGATCCAGTCTAATTAATTCGTACAATCCATTCTAATTCATTCGTACGATCCATTCTAATTCATTCGCATGATTGTATCCATTCTAATTCATTCATACGATCCAATGTAATTCATTCGCACGATCCATTCTAATTCATTCGTACTATCCATTCTAATTCATTCGTACGATCCATTCTAATTCATTCGCATGGATGTATCCATTCTAATTCATTTGTACGATCCATTCTAATTCATTCGCACGAATGTATGCATTCTAATTCATTTGTATGATCCATTCTAATTCATTCGCATGAATGTAACCATTCTAATTCATTCGTACGATCCATTCTAATTTATTCGTACGATCCATTCTAATTCATTCGGACGATCTATTCTAATTCTTTCGTACTATCCATTCTAATTCATTCGCACGATCCATTCTAATTCGGATGACCTATTCTAATTCATTCGTACTATCCATTCCAATTCATTCGTACGATCCATTCTAATTCATTCGCACGAATGTATCCATTCTAATTCATCCGTACGGTCCATTCTAATTCATTCGCTCGATCCAATCTAATTTGTTCACGATCCATTCTAATTCATTCACGATCCATTCTAATTCATTCATACGATCCATTCTAATTCATTCATATGATTCATTTTAATTCATTCAGACGATCCATTCTAATTCATTTATACGATCTATTCTAATTCATTCGTACGATCCATTCTAATTCATTCATACGATCCATTACAATTCATTCGCACGAATGTATCCATTCTAATTCATTCGAACGATTATTTCTAATTCAGTCGCACGAATGTATCCATTCAAGTTCATTCGTACGATCCATTCTAATTTACCCGTACGATCCATTCTAATTCATTCGCTCGATCCATTCTAATTAATTCACGATCCATTCTAATTCATTTATACGATCCATTCTAATTCATTCATATAATTCATTCTAATTCATTCAGACGATCCATTCTAAGATCTATTCTAATTCATTCGTACAATCCATTCTAATTCATTCGTACGATCCATTCTAATTCATTCGCATTGATGTATCTATTCTAATTCATTTGTACGATCCATTCTAATTCATTCGCACGAATGTATCCATTCTAATTCATTCGTACGATCCATTCTAATTCATTCGCTCGATCCATATTAATTCATTCACGATCCATTCTAATTCATTCGCACGATCCATTCTAATTTATTGGTACGATCCTTCTAATTCATTCGTACGATCCATTCTAATTCATTTGTACTATCCATTCTAATTTATTCAGATGATCCATTCTAATTCATTCGCACGAATGTATCCATTCTAGTTCATTTGTATGATCCATTCTAATTCATTCGTATGAATGTATCCATTCTAATTCATTCGCACAATCCATTCAAATTCATTCGTATGATCTATTCAAATTCATTTGCATGGATGTATCGATTTTAATTCATTCGTACAATCCATTCTAATTCATTCGGACGATCCATTCTAATTCATTCGTACGATCCAGTCTAATTCATTCGTATGATCCATTCTGATTCATTCGTATGATCCTTTCTAATTCATTCAGACGATCCATTCTAATTCATTCGTACGATCCATTCTAATTCATTCGTACGATCCATTCTAATTCATTCAGACGATCTATTCTAATTTATTTGTACTATCCATTCGAATTCATTCGCACGATCCATTCTAATTCGGACGATCTATTCTAATTCATTCGTACTATCCATTCTAATTCATTCGTACGATCCATTCTAATTCATTCGCACAAATGTATCCATTCTAATTCATTCGTATGATCCATTCTAATTCATTCGCTCGATCCATTCTAATTCATTCATGATCCATTATAATTCATTCATATGATTCATTCTAATTCATTCAGACGATCCATTCTAATTCATTCATATGATCCATTCTAATTCATTTATACGATCCATTCTAATTCATTCATAAGATCCATTCTAATTCATTTGCACGAATGTATCCATTCTAATTCATTCGAACGATCCAATCTAATTCAGTCGGACAAATGTATCCATTCAAGTTCATTCGTACGATCTATTCTAATTCACTCGTACGATCCTTTCCAATTCATTTGCTCGATCCATTCTAATTCATTTACGATCCATTCTAATTCATTCGTACGATCCATTATAATTCATTCGTATGATTCATTCTAATTCATTCAGACGATCAATTCTAATTCATTCATACGATCCATTCTAATTCATTCGTACGATCCATTCTAATTCATTCATACGATCCATTATAATTCATTCGCATGGATGTATCCATTCTAATTCATTCGTACGATCCATTCTAATTCATTCGCACGAATGTATCCATTCTAATTCATTCATACGATCCATTCTAATTCATTCGCTCGATCCATTCTAATTCATTCACGATCCAATCTAATTCATTCGCACGATACATTCTAATTCATTCGTACGATCCATTCTAATTCATTCGTACGATCCATTCTAATTCATTCGTACTATCCATTCTAATTCATTCAGACGAACCATTTTAATTCATTCGCATGAATATATCAATTCTAGTTCATTTGTACGATCCATTCTAATTCATTCGCACGAATGTATCCATTCTAATTCATTCGCACGATCCATTCTAATTCATTCGTATGATCCATTCAAATTCATTTGCGTGGATGTATGCATTCAAATTAATTCGTACAATCCATTCTAATTCACTCGGATGATCCATTCTAACTAATTCGTACGATCCAGTCTAATTTATTCGTATGATCAATTCTGATTCATTTGCATGATCCTTTCTAATTCATTCAGACGATCCATTATAATTCATTCGCACGATCCATTCTAATTCATTCGTACGATCTATTCTAATTCACTCGGACGATCCATTCTAATTTATTCGCACGAATGTATCCATTCTAATTCATTTGTATGATCCATTCTAATTCATTCGTACGATCCATTCTAATTCATTCGTACGATCCATTCTAATTTATTCATACGATCCATTCTAATTTATTCGTATGATCCATTCTAATTCATTCGCATGATCCATTCTAATTCATTCGTACGATCCATTCTAATTCATTCGTACGATCCATTCTAATTCATTCGTACGATCCATTCTAATTCAATCGCACGATCCATTCTAATTCATTCGCACGATCCATTCTAATGCATTCGTACGATCCATTTTAATTCATTCGTACGATCCATTCTAATTCATACGAATGTATCCATTCTAATTCATTCGCACGATCCATTCTAATTCATTCGTACGATCCATTCTAATTCATTCGTATGATCCATTCAATTCACTCGCACGATCCATTCTAATTCATTCGACCAATCCATTTTAATTCATTCGTACGATCCATTCTAATTCATTCGCACGATCCATTCTAATTCATTCGTATGATCCATTCTAATTCATTCGCACGATCCATTCTAATTCATTTGTGCGATCCATTCTAATTCATCCGCACAATCCATTCTAATTTATTCGTATGATCCACTCTAATTCATTCATATGATCCATTCTAATTCTTTCATATGATCCATTCTAATTCATTCGTATGATCCATTCTAATTGAATCGCACGATCTATTCTAATTCATTCATACGATCCATTCTAATTCATTCGCACGATCCATTCTAACGCATTCGTACGATCCATTCTAATTCATTCGTACGATCCATTCTAATTCAAACGAATATATCCATTCTAATTCATTCGTACGATCCATTCTAATTCATTCACACGAATGTATCCATTCTATTTTATTCGTATGATCCATTCTAATTTATTCGTACGATCTATTCTAATTCATTCGTATGATCCATTCTAATTCATTCGTACGATCCATTCTAATTCATTCGTATGATCCACTCTAATTCATTCACACGAATATATCCATTCTAATTCATTCGTATGATCCACTCTAATTCATTCATACGATCCATTCTAATTAATTTATACGATCCATTCATATTCATTCTTACAATCTATTCTAATTCATTCGTACTATCCATTCTAATTCATTCGCACGATCCATTCTAAATAATTCATACGATCCATTCTAATTCATTCGTATGATCCATTCTAATTCAATCGCACGATCCATTCTAATGCATTTGTACGATCCATTCTAATTCATTCGTACGATCCATTCTAATTCATTTACACGAATGTATCCATTCTAATTCATTCGCACGATCCATTCTAATTCATTCATACGATCCATTCTAATTCAGTCGTATGATTCATTCTAATTCATTCGTAAGATCCATTCTAATTCATTCGCACGATCTATTCTAATTCATTCGCATGGATGTATCCATTCTAATTTATTCGCTCGAACGATCCATTCTAATTCATTCACACGATCCATTCTAATTTATTCATATGATCTATTGTAATTAATTCGCACGATCCATTCTAATTCATTTACATGATTCATTCTAATTCATTCGTACGATCCATTCTAATTAATTCGCACGATCCATTCTAATTCATTCGTACGATCCATTCTAATTCATTCGAAAGATCCATTCTAATTCATTCGTACAATCTATTCTAATTCATTCGTATGATCCATTCTAATTCATTCGCATGATCCATTCTAATTCATTCATACGATCCATTCTAATTCATTCGTAAGATCCATTCTAATTCATTCGTACGATCCATTCTTATTCATTCGTACGATCCATTCTAATTCATTCGCACGAATGTATCCATTCTAATTCATTCGTGGATATATTCGTGCGAATGAATTAGAATGGATCGTACGAATAAATTAGAATGGATCGTGCGAATGAATTAGAATGGATTGTATGAAAGAATTATAATGGATCGTTCGAATGAATTAGAAAGGATCGTACGAATGAATTAGAATTGATCGTGAATGAATTAGAATGGATCGAGCGAATGAATTAGAATGGATCGTACGAATAAATCAGAATGGATCATACGAATGAATTAGAATGGATCGTACGAATGAATTAGAATGGATCGTAAGAATGAATTGGAATGGATCATACGAATGAATTAGAATGGATCGTACGAATGAATTAGAATGGATCGTTCGAATGAATTAGAATGGATCGTGTGAGTGAATTAGAATGGATCGTACGAATGAATTAGAATGGATTGTACGAATAAATTGGAATGGATCGTTCGAATGAATTAGAATGGATCGTGCGAATGAATTAGAATGGATACATTAGTGCGAATGAATTAGAATGGATCGTACGAATGAATTAGAATGGATACATTCGTGCGAATGAATTAGAATGGATCGTACAAATATATTAGAATGGATACATTCGTACGAATGAATTAGAATGGATCGTATGAATGAATTAGAATTGATCATATGAATGAATTTGAATGGATCATGTGAATGAATTAGAATGGATCGTACGAATGAATTAGAATGGATCGTACGAATGAATTAGAATGGAATGTGCGAATGAATTAGAATGGATCGTGCGAATGCATTAGAATGGATCGTACGAATGAATTAGAATGGATCGTGCGAATGAATTAGAATGGATCGTGCGAATGAATTAGAATAGATTGTACGAATGAATTAGAATGGATCGTTCGAATGAATTAGAATGGATCATGCCAATGAATTAGAATGGATCGTGCGAATGAATTAGAATGGATACATTCGTGCGAATGAATTAGAATGGATCGTACGAATGAATTAGAATGGATCGTACGAATGAATTAGAATGGATCGTATGAATGAATTAGAGTGGATCATGCGAATGAATTAGAATGGATCGTTCGAATAAATTAGAATGGATCGTACGAATGAATTAGAATGGATACATTCGTACGAATGAATTAGAATGGATCATGCGAATGAATTAGAATGGATCATACGAATGAATTAGAATGGATACATTTGTGCGAATGAATTAGAATGGATCATACGAATGAATTAGAATGGATCGTGCGAATGAATTAGAATGGATCATACGAATGAATTAGAATGGATCATGTGAATGAATTAGAATGGATCGTGCAAATTAATTACAATGGATCATATGAATGAATTAGAATGGATCATGTGAATGAATTAGAATGGATCGTTTGTGCGAATGAATTAGAATGGATACATCCATGTGAATGAATTAGAATAGATCGTGCGAATAAATTAGAATGGATCTTACGAATTAATTATAATGAATCATACGAATGAATTAGAATGGATCGTATGAATGAATTAAAATGGATCGTGCGAATGAATTAGAATGGATCATACGAATAAATTAGAATGGATACATTCGTGTGAATGAATTAGAATGGATCATATGAATGAATTAGAATGGATCGTACGAATGCATTAGAATGGATCGTGCGATTGAATTAGAATGGATCATACGAATGAATTAGAATGGATCGTTCGAATGAATTAGAATGGATCGTGCGAATGAATTAGAATGGATACATTCGTGCGAATGAATTAGAATGGATTGTATGAATGAATTAGAGTGGATCATGCGAATGAATTAGAATGGATCGTCCAAATGAATTAGAATGGATTGTACGAATGAATTAGAATAGATCATACGAATGAATTAGAATCGATCGTTCGAATGAATTAGAGTGGATACATTTGTGCGAATGAATTAGAATGGATCGTACAAATGAATTAGAATAGATACATCCATGCGAATGAATTAGAATGGATCGTACGAATGAATTATAATGGATCGTTCGAATGAATTAGAATGGATCGTACGAATGGATTAGAATGGATCGTGCGATTGAATTAGAATAGATCGTACGAATGAATTAGAATGTATCGTTCGAATGAATTAGAATGGATCGTGCGAATGAATTAGAATGGATACATTCATGCGAATGAATTAGAATGGATCGTATGAAAGAATTAGAGTGGATCATACGAATGAAATAGAATGGATCGTCCGAATAAATTAGAATGGATCGTACGAATGAATTAGAATGGATCGTATGAATGAATTAGAATGGATCATGCAAATGAATTAGAATGGATCGTACGAATGAATTAGAATGGATCGTACGAAAGAATTAGAATGGATCGTACGAACGTATTAGAATGGATCGTGCGATTTAATTAGAATGGATCATACGAATGAATTAGAATGGATCATTCGAATGAATTAGAATGAATCGTGCGAATGAATTAGAATGGATCGTACGAATGAATTAGAATGGATACATCCACGCGAATGAATTAGAATGGATCGTACGAATGAGTTATACTGGATCATACGATTGAATTAGAATGGATCGTACGAATGAATTAGAATGGATCATTCGAATGACTTAGAATGGATCGTTCGAATGAATTAGAATGGATCGTGTGAATGAATTAGAATGGATACATTCGTGCGAATGAATTAGAATGGATCGTACGAATGAATTAGAATGGATCGTATGAACGAATTAGAATGAATCGTATGAATGAATTAGAATGGATCAAACGAATGAATTAGAATGGATCGTGAATGAATGAGAATGGATTGAGCGAATGAATTAGAATGGATCGTATGAATGAATTAGAATGGATACATTCGTGCGAATGAATTAGAATGGATCGTACGAATGAATTAGAAAGGATCGTGCGAATGAATTAGAATGGAATGTGCGAATGAATTAGAATGGTTCATACGATCGTGCGAATGAATTAGAATGGATCGTACGAATGAATTAGACTGGATCGTACGAATGAATTAGAATGGATCGTACAAATGAATTAGAATGGATCATACGAATGAATTAGAATCAATCATACGTGCGAGTGAATTAGAATGCATCGTGCGAATGAATTAGAATGGATCATGCGAATGCATTAGAATGGATCGTACGAATGCATTAGAATGGATCGTACAAATAAATTAGAATGGATCATGCGATTGAATTAGAATGGATCGTACGAATGAATTAGAATGGATACATTCTTGCGAATGAATTAGAATGGATCGTACGAATGAATTAGAATGGATCGTACGAATGAATTAGATTGGATACATTAGTGCGGATGAATTAGAATGGATCGTACGAATGAATTAGAATGGATACATTCGTGCGATTGAATTAGAATGGATCGTACGAATGAATTAGAATGGATCATTTGAATGAATTTGAATGGATCATGCGAATGAATTAGAATGGATCATACGAATGAATTAGAATGGATCGTACGAATAAATTAGAATGGATCGTACAAATGAATTAGAATGGATCGTACGAATGAATGGATCGTACGAATGCATTAGAATGGATCGTGCGAATGAATTAGAATGGATCGTGCGAATGAATTATAATGGATCATGCGAATGAATTAGAATGGATCGTGCGAATGAATTAGAATGGATACATTCGTGCGAATGAATTAGAATGGATCGTACGAATGAATTAGAATGAATCGTACGAATGAATTAGAATAGATCATATGAATGAATTAGAATGGATCATACGAATGAATTAGAATTGATCATGAGTAAATTAGAATTGATCGAGCGAATGAATTAGAATGGATCGTCCGAATGAATTAGAATGGATTGTACGAATAAATTAGAATGGATCGTTCGAATGAATTAGAATGGATCGTTCGAATGAATTAGAATGGTTCCTATGAATGAATTAGAATGGATCGTGCGAATGAATTAGAATGGATCGTACAAATGAATTAGAATGGATCATCCGAATGAATTAGAATGGATCTTACGAATGAATTAGAATGGATCGTATGAATAAATTAGAATGGATCATACGAATGAATTAGAATGGATCGTACGAAAGAATTAGAATAGATCATGCGAATGAATTAGAATGGATCTTACAAATTAATTAGAATGGATAGTACGAATGAATTAGAATGGATCGTGCGAATGAATTACATTGGATCGTACGAATGAATTAGAATGGATACAATCATGCGAATGAATTTGAATGGATCATGCGAATGAATTAGAATGGATCGTTCGAATGAATTAGAATGGATCATGCGAATGATTTAGAATGGATCGTCCGAATGAATTACAATGGATCGTATGAATAAATAAGAATGGATCATACGAATGAATTAGAATGGATCGTGCGAATTGATTAGAATGGATCGTACGAATGAATTAGAATGGATCGTCCGAATGAATTAGAATAGATCGTACGAATGAATTAGAATGGATCGTGCAAGTGAATTAGAATGGATTGTACGAATGAATTAGAATGGATCGTACGAATGAATTAGAAAGGATCCTCCGAGTGAATTAGAATTGATCGTACGAATGAACTTGAATGGATACATTCGTGCGACTGAATTAGAATAGATTGTACGAATGAATTAGAATGGATCGTGCAAATGAATTAGAATCGATACATTCGTGCGAATGAATTAGAATGGATCATACGAATGAATTAGAATGGATCGTGCAAGTGAATTAGAATGGATCGTACGAATGAATTAGAATGGATCGTACGAATGAATTAGAATATATCGTACGAATGAATTAGATTGGATCGTATGAATGAATTAGAATGTAAATAATGCGGGCCCAGGAGTGTGGGCGGGGGCGTTATGTTGCTCTGTGGACCTGAGCGGTTCGTGGTTCGAGCGAAGTTGTCTTCCACGTGCCCGGCTCCAATTGCTGTGCTTCCTCCAACAGCGACAGAGAATACCAAAAAATGTAAACTTAACCCCCCATGTTAATAAAAAAAATTTTAAAAAAAATAAAGAAAAAAAAAAAATTAATGGATCGGAGATATGAAAGGGGGGGGGGGGGGGGGAAATGAGCTCTGCTAGGGTTTTGGAGTCTTTGGGGGTTTCCTCCCCGTTGGTTGATGGCCAGCAATTGTCTCCAAGATCTGTTGTTCCCCCTGTTAATCACTCTTTAAAGCATTCTTCATGGACTGCACTTTTTCAAGAAAACTCAAGTTCTCCCGGATTCATAGAACCAACAATGGTGGGTGGAAGACTTGGGGTTGAGCTTTCACAGGAAGATATTGATGTAGGTTCGAATCATTGGAAGAGGACTCTTATTGGAAATCTAATGGGGAGGAAGCCCTTCTACAAATCTCTGAGAGGATTCTTGCTCAGATTATGGAGATGCAAGGGTTTCTTCTCTATGTCCCTGTTGGAAAATGGATTGCTGGTTTTTAAGTTCTCTCTTGATGATGATTTTAATCGTATTCTCCATGGAGGTCCGTGGGAATTTGAAGGTAGACCTCTATTCCTCTGGGAATGGCACTCAGGAATGAAGCTTGAACCTCGAAATTTTTCTTTGATTCTGATTTGGGTACGTTTCCCAAACCTACCATTGGAATGCTATTCGGAAACAAATCTAAACAAAATCAGTAGTGTTATTGGGAAGCCGATAAAATTTGATGAGCTCACTATCTCTAGAAGGAAGGTGGATTATGCTCGAATGTGCATTGAAATTTCCCATGCATCCAAGCTGCCTGATATTATACCCATATGTTTTGCTGGAAATTTTATTGTTGAGCAGCAGGTTAAATATGAATGGAGACCTTTGGTATGCGCCAACTGTTTGACATTTGGTCATAATGAAAAAATATGCCCAATTCTCAAGAATTTTGAAGGAAAAACCATGGAAAAAAAGATATGGGTTCCTAAAATCGCTTCAGATACTTCACCTGTGATACTTGATGAAGCTCGAGTAGTAAATACATCTTGTGAAAATGTTGATATCATCACTACCATGCCTAGCCTTCCACAAGAGGTTCTGCTGACTAAACCTATTCCGATTTCGAATTCCTTCGCAGCTCTAGCATTAGATGATAATATTTGAGAGGATGTGCAACAGAAGACTGTAGCAAATATGGGGACATTTGATGCAGCTGTAGAGAAAATACTGAATCCAGTCTTGTCTGATTGTAGAGAAAATACTGAATCCATGGTGCAGATTGATAAAATGGAACATTTAGCACAAGAGGTTCTGCTGTCTAAACCTATTTCGATTTCAAATTCCTTTGCAGCTCTAGCATCAGATGATAATATTCGAGAGGATGTGCAACAGAAGACTGTAGATACTATCAAATTGAAGGAGCCAGATATGGGGACATTTGATGCAGCTGTAGAGAAAATACTGAATCCAGTCTTGTCTGATTGCAGAGAAAATACTGAATCTATGGTGCAGATTGATAAAATGGAACATTTAGCACAATCAACTGTGGTAATTGAGGAAGCTAGGGAAGTCAATAGACCTTCATTAGCATCAGAGGTTAATATTCGAGAGGAGATACAACAGCAAACTGAAGATATTACCATACTACAAAAGCCAGATACTGGGAATTTTGATGCAGCTGTCGGACTAGTGTCTATTCCAGAATTGTCTGATTGCAGAGAAAATGCTGAATCTATAGTACATATTGACCAATTGGAATTTTTAGCAAAATCAACTGCTAGTAAGTGCCCCTCTTTACAGCATACAGAGAAAGTGATTGAGAAGTCAATTCTAGATCCTAATGTCAAACATGATCCTTCCAGAACATCTTCATATTTGTTAAGAAGTAAGAACAAACTCAAAAGCAAGATGATAGAACTAGATAGTGAGGAATGTGTTCGATCCAAAGCAAACTTGGAGTATCTCAAAGCTATTCAGAGTACACATTTGGAAGGGCCAAAATCATCAGCTCAAGTATATAAGGAGGAAGCTAGAAAAAAATTAGTTCAAGATATTTGTGTTCAAGGTTATTCTCCTCCTGCAGATCCTTTAGAGACTATAGCTGAAACAGATGATTCTTCCTCTACTTCAGATGAAGAAGGACAAACTGAAGATAGCATAAAGGATTATACAACTATGGGCACTAACTTTGCCCAAATTTTATTCCATTAATGAATATTGGAATTTGGAACACTAGAGGCCTAAATAGTTCTGATAGATGTCAAGATGTTCAACAGCTGATTCTTAAACATAGTTTAGGTCTTTTTGGGCTTGTGGAAACTAAAGTTAGGAGCAAAAATCTCTCCAGAATTCATCAGAGTATCAATTGTCAATGGGATGTCTTGTCAAATCATCAATCTCATAAATCCGGGAGAATAATCATCATCTGGAACCCCATGTGTTTTGAGATTCACAAAGTTTTTGAAACAGATCAAATGATACATTGTAACATTTTGTGGAAACAGGGAAAGAAGCACTTTGATCTCTCAGTTGTTTATGGTCACAATGTAGACTCCGCAAGAAGTTCTCTGTGGGATTCCTTGCTTTCAGTTGGTACAGTTATTAAAAAAGCTTGGCTAGTGGCTGGAGACTTCAATGTTATCAGAAAAGCCACTGAAAAAATTGGAGGTAATAATGTACCTTATGGTATTCTTTGTAAATTCAATGAGGTAGTAGATGCTTGTGACCTTGATGACATGGCTTATACGGGTCCTCTCTATTCTTGGAATAATAAAGCTGATAAGAAAAGAATAGCAGCTAAACTAGACAGAACACTTATCAACCATTATTGGTGCCTGGGTTTTCCTAATACTGTTACCAGTTTCTTGAATCAAGGATTTTCAGATCATGCTCCTATGATAATTAAGGTGGACAACTCTTGTACTTTTGGTTCTGCTCCATTCAGATATCTAAGCATTTGGGAGAGTCATGCTGATTTTGCCAAATTAGTTACTGATTCTTGGGCAGTTTCTGCTACGGGAGATCCTATTGCCACAGTTTGCAGTAAGCTCAAAAGGTTGAAGATTCAGATTAAAGATTGGAATAAAAATTGTTTTAGGCATACAAAATTCCGTTGTGAGCAGGCTCAGAAACAACTGGAGGAAATTCAATCTCAAATTAATATTAACCCTTTGGACATTTCTCTTACTCTCTTGGAAAGAGAAGCACTTATCAATCTGCAACGGGAAAAAAAAATTGAAGCTGATCTTTTACGCCTCAAATCTAGATCTCTTTGGCTTTCGAAAGGGGATACAAACTCTAAATTTTTTTATGCTGCTATACAGAATCGGAAGTCCAGATCCAAGATTTATAGAATCCAAAATATTGAGGGTCAAGAAGTGACTGATCCGGAGGATATAAAAAGAGCTGGTATTGACTATTTTTCTTTGCTCTTTAGTTATGAAAATGGAGCTCCAATGTGCAGTAAAAACATATCTAAGATTTCAGACACACAAGCAAGGGATCTTTGCAATCTTTTCACTGATGAGGAAGTCTATAATGCAATTCATAACTCATCCTCTGATAAAGCTCCAGGTGCTGATGGGTTTTCTGCTTCCTTCTTTATAAAATTCTGGGTTGTTATTAAGGAAGACATCATGGCCATGGTTCATTTCTTTCACAGACATCCAAGTAGAATATCCTCTTTAAATCATACTCTGATTGCCCTTGTTCCCAAAGAAAATGAGAGTACTAGTTTTGCAGGATTCAGGCCTATTTCTCTATGTAATTTTACGTATAAGATCATCTCCTCTATCCTAGCAAACAGATTGAAACAAGTGATATCGCCTTTAATTGCTGAAAATCAGATGGCTTACATTAATGGGAGAACTACTCAAGATGCTGTCATGTGGCACATGAATTACTCAACAAATTTCATATAAAGCAAGGAAAACCCAGAATGTGTCTCAAAATTGATCTCAAGAAAGCTTTTGACTCAGTCAATCATTCTTTTTTACTTCAAGTTCTTGAGGCTATGAACTTCTCCAAGATCTGGATTAATTGGATTAATTGCTGCATCTCCACAACAAAATTTTCAGTATTGATAAATGGAGTAGCTGCTGGGTACTTTCTTGGTAATAAAGGTATACGGTAGGGTGACCCACTTTCACCTTATCTGTTTGTGATTGCAATGAATGTTCTTTCTTGCCTCATCCTTGAAGCTATAGAGAACAAGAAGATTTCAGTTCCTTCAATGGGCAGCATTCCAATATCCCACCTTGCATATGCAGATGATCTGTTAGTGTTCTGTCATGCAGACATGCAATCAGCCTCTCATTTAAAGCAGGTACTATCAGCTTTCAGAAATCAGTCTGGTTTGGATGTCAATCTTAACAAATCTAAAGTTTATTTTAGCAACATGGTTGAAGACAAGCAAGCAGTCCTCAACATCCTTGGTTTTGAAGAATCACAACTCCCGGTTAAGTATCTGGGACTTCCTTTGATTTCCAAAAGATTAAAGCAGATTGACTGTCAAAGTTTGATAGACACGATCAGATTGAAAATTGGGTCCTGGAGCAGAAATTTCCTATCACTGGCCGGTAGAGTAGAACTTATAAAATCGGTTCTAAATTCTCTACATACCTATTGGTCAGGTATTTTCGCATTTCCTAAAGCTGTGATTAAAGAGATTGAAAGAATTTTTAGTAGATTCCTTTGGAGTGGACCTTCTCTTTCTCGGAAAATTGTGCCTATTGCTTGGAAGCATATCTGTCAACCAAAATCTGAAGGAGGTCTTGGTCTCAGAGATTTACATACTTGGAATGTGGCAGCCCTATCAAAACATCTATGGAGAATCTGTAATAATGAAAATTCATTATGGGTGAGGTGGATCAAATATAAATATCTGAAGCGAGATAGTTTATGGGACTGTAAAGCTAGCTCTAAGGCTTCTGGTGTTTGGAAAGGCATTCTTAATATCATAAATCAAATCAAACCACTTATCTATACTTCAGTTGGTAATGGGGAGAACACAAATTTCTGGTATGATTTTTGGCTACCACAAGGGCGTCTAGTGAAACTTTTCGGTGAACGAGCTATTTATGATTTAGGGTTGGGAAAAGATATTAAAGTCAGTCAGTTCATTCATGAAGGTAAGTGGTTGCTCCCAGCTGCTACCTCTGCTGATCTGATAGACATCTTCTCTTTGATCTCTCAGTATCAAATCCAAAATACAAATTGCAATGATCTGGTGATTTGGAAGCCTTCAACTGATGGTGCCTTTACTACCAAAACAGCTTGGAATGCTATAAGGGATCAAAGACCAAAATTTAAAGAATCCAAATGGATTTGGCATGGGTATAAAGTTGAGAAACATGCCTTTTGTCTATGGAGAGCTGTCAAGGATAAGCTACTAATGTGTGACAAGCTACACAAGAGAGGACTGATGGTTCATTCCTTATGTACATTGTGTTGGTCTAACACTGAATGTCATGATCATCTCTTCTTTGAATGCTTTTATTCTAGTTGGATCTGGAGATCTATTCTTTCTAGAATGGGGATAAAGGCTACAAAACTTGGAAATATCAGAGAGGAGATTGGTAGATTACAAGCCAAATTTCAGGGAAAGGGATGATTGCTACTATTGCTAAGATTGCGACTGGTTGTGCTGTTTATTATTTGTGGGAGGAAAGAAACAAACGTATTTTTGATCATACAAATAGGCATAAAAGATATGTGCTGGCTTTGATTACTCGTGATGTTCAAATTAGAGTGTCCACTGCTCAGCTTTTTGATAAAGACAATCAAGAAAACAGAATTGTTGCAGCTAAATGGGGATGTTTTCTTTCTCCAATCAGCATCAGCAGTCAGCAGGTTATATGGCAAAAGCCTACTAAAGATTGGATGAAACTTAATACAGATGGTGCTTTATTAGTTGACAAAGCAGGGATTGGAGGAATTTTTCGCAATGGAGAGGGTGTTGTTACTAAAGCCTATTATGGTCCGTCTAGATATAATGATATTCTAAATGTTGAATTGGATTCTATTGAAGTTGGCATCAATATGGCAGTAGATATGCATATTTCACAGTTATGGATTGAGTCGGACTCCTTGGTAGCTGTTAATAGTATCAAAGAAGAATACTCCTCTATTCCCTAGACAATCAGACAAAAAGTTCAAAGTATTCGGGATCAAATGAACAAGCTTACAAAGGTGCAGATCACACATATATGGCGTGAAGGGAACCAACCAGCTGACATTTTGTCTAAAATGGGACTTCACAGCAATACTATTACTTCTCTCTATTCAGTAGCCTTCAAGGAAAACCTGAAGATTGCTATAGAGCATAACAATGCTAGTAGGGAATATGAAAGGGAAATCCGAGGATTGTGCTTGAGGTTTGTGAGGGGTGTTAATGCTTGGTTTTGTTTTCTTTTGTTTACTTCTCTCTCTGATGCCTTATATATAAAAGGCCAGAGCTGTAATGGTTTGCATCGTTTTAGGGGCGGGATCCCCACTAAAATCCCCGTAGCTTTTATTAAAAAAAAAAGAATTAGATTGGATCGTATGAATAAATTAGAACAGATACATTTGTGCGAATGAGTTAGAATAGATCGTACGAATAAAATAGAATGGATAGTACGAATGAATTATAATGGATACATTCGTGCGAATGAATTAGAATGGATCGTACGAATGATTTAGAATGGATCGTTCGAATGAATTAGAATGGATCGTGCGAATGAATTAGAATGAATATATTCGTACGAATGAATTAGAATGGATCATACGAATGAATTAGAATGGATAATCCGAATCATTCCCACAAACCATTCTAATTCATTCGTGTATCCATTCTAATTCATTCGTATGATCCACTCTAATTCATTCATACGATCCATTCTAATTCATTCGAACGATCTATTCTAATTCATTCGTACGATTCATTCTAATTCATTCGCACGATCCATTCTTATTCATTCGTAAGATCTATTCTAATTCATTCGTACAATCCATTCTATTTTATTTGTATGATCTATTCAAATTTATTCGTATGATCCACTCTAATTTATTCAGACGATCTATTCTAATTCATTCAGACGATCCATTCTAATTCATTCCTATGATCCATTCAAGTTCATTCGTATGATCCATTCTAATTCACTCAGACGATCCATTCTAATTCATTCGTACGATCCAGTCTAATTCATTCGTACGATCCATTCTAATTCATTTGTACGATCCATTCTAATTCATTCGTACGATCCATTCTAATTCATTCGTACGATCCATTCTAATTAATTCGTATGATTCATTCTAATTCATTCATACGATCCATTCTAATTCATTCGTATGATCCATTCTAATTCATTCGAACGATCCATTCTAATTCATTCGTATGATTCATTCTAATTCATTCAGACGATCCATTCTAATTCATTCGTACAATCCATTCTAATTCATTTGCACGATCCATTCTAATTCATTCGTATGATCCATTCTAATTCATTCGCATGATCCACTCTAATTCATTCATACGATCCATTTTAATTCATTCGTACGATCCATTCTAATTTATTCGTACGATCCATTCTAATTCATTCACACGAATGTAACATTCTAATTCATTCGCACGATCCATTATAATTCATTCGAACGATCCATTCTAATTCATTCGTATAATCCTTTCTAATTCATTCATACGATCCATTCTAATTCATTCGTATGATCCAATCTAATTTATTCGCACGGTCCATTCTAATTCATTCGTACGATTCACTCTAATTCATTCGTACGATCCTTTCTAATTCATTTGTACGATCCAATCTAATTCATTCGCACGATCCATTCTAATTCATTCGAACGATCCATTCTAATTCATTCGAACGATCCATTCTAATTCATTCGTACAATCCATTCTAATTCATTCGTACGATCCATTCTAATTCATTCGCACGAATGTATCCATTCTAATATATTTGTATGATCCATTCTAATTCATTCGCATGATCCATTCTAATTCATTTGTACGAATGTATCCATTCTAATTCATTCCTACGATCCATTCTAATTCATTCGTACGATCCATTCTAATTCATTCATATGATCCATTCTAATTCATTCGTACGATCTATTCTAATTCATTCGTACGATCTATTTAAATTCATTCGCACGATCTATTCTAATTCATTCATACGATCCATTCTAATTCATTCGCACGAATGTATCCATTCTAATTCATTCGTATGATCCAGTCTAATTCATTCATACGATCCATTCTAATTCATTCGTACGATCCATTCTAATTCATTCGCACGAATGTATCCATTCTAATTCATTCGCACGAATGTATCCATTCTAATTCATTCACACGATCCATTCTAATTCATTCGTACGATCCATTCTAATTCATTGGCACGATCCGTTCTAATTCATTCGCCCGATCCATTCTAATTCATTTGTTCGATCCATTCAAATTCATTCATACGATCCATTTTAATTCATTCGTATGATTCATTCTAATTCATTCCTACGATCCATTCTAATTCATTCGTAAGATTCATTCTAATTCATACAGACGATCCATTCTAATTTATTCGTACGATCCTTTCTAATTCATTCAGACGATCCATTCTAATTCATTAGCATGATCTACTCTAATTCATTCATATGATCCATTCTAATTCATTCGCACGAATATATCCATTCTAATTCGTTCGCACGATCCATTCTAATTCAATCGAACGATCCATTCTAATTCATTCGTACGATCCATTCTAATTCATTCGCACGATCCATTCTATTTCTTTCGTACGATCCCTTCTAATGCATTCGTACGATCCATTCTAATTCATTCGTACGATCCATTCTAAATCATTCTCACGAATCAATCTAATTCATTCGTTCGACTCATTCTAATTCATTCGTACGGTTCATTCTAATTCATTCGTACGAACGAATTAGAATGGATACATTCGTGCGAATAAATTAGAATGGATCGTACGAATGAATTAGAATGAATCGTACGAATGAATTAGAATGGATCATACGAATGAATTAGAATAGATACATTCGTGCGAATGAATTAGAATGGATCGTACGAATGAATTAGAATGGATCATGCTAATGAATTAGAATGGATCGTGCGAATGAATTAGAATAGATACATTCGTGCGAATGAATTAGAATGGATCGTATGAATGAATTAGAATGGATCGTACGAATGAATTAGAATGGATCGTACGAATGAATTAGAATGAATCGTGAATGAATTAGAATGGATCGAGCGAATGAATTAGAATGGATCGTACGAATGAATTAGAATGGATACATTCGTGCGAATGAATTAGAATGGATCGTACGAATAAATTAGAATGGATCATGCGAATGAATTAGAATGAATCGTACGAATGAAATAGAATGGATTGTACGAATGAATTAGAATGGATCGTACGAATGAATTAGAATGGATCATACGAATGAATTCAAATGGATCATGTGAATGAATTAAAATGGATCATGCGAATTAATTACAATGGATCATATGAATGAATTAGAATGAATCATACAAATGAATTAGAACAGATCGTGCGAATGAATTAAAATGGATCGTACGAATGAGTTACAATGGATCGTATGAATGAATTAGAATGGATTGTATGAATGAATTAGAATGGATCATCTGAATGAATTAGAATGAATCATATGAATGAATTAGAATGGATCGTATGAATGAATTAGAATGGATCGTGAATGAATTAGAATGGATCGTACGAATGAATTAGAATGGATCGTACGAATGAATTAGAATGGATCGTGCGAATGAATTAGAATGGATCGTGCGAATGAATTAGAATGGATCGTATGAATGAATTAGAATGGACCGTTCGAATGAATTAGAATGGATACAATCATGCGAATGAATTAGAATGGGTCGTATGAATGAATTAGAATGGATCGTACGAATGAATTAGAATGGATCGTGAATGAATTAGAATGGATTGAGCAAATGAATTAGAATAGATCGTACGAATGAATTAGAATGGATCGTTCGAATGAATTTGAATGGATCGTTCGAATGAATTAGAATGGATCGTACGAATGAATTAGAATGGAATGTGCGAATGAATTAGAATGGATCATACGAATGAGTTAGAATGGATCGTTCGAATGAATTAGAATGGATCGTGCGAATGAATTAGAATGGATACATTCGTGCGAATGAATTAGAATGGATCGTACGAATGAATTAGAATGGATCGTGCGAATGAATAAGATTGGATCGTATGAATGAATTAGAATGGATCACGTGAATGAATTAGAATGGATCATACGAATGAATTAGAATGGATTGTACGAATGAATTAGAATGGATCGTACGAATGAATTAGAATGGATACATTCGTACGAATGAATTAGAATAGATTATGCGAATGAATTAGAATGGATCGTACAAATATATTAGAATAGATACATTCGTGCGAATGAATTAGAATGGATCGTACGAATGAATTAGAATGGATTGTACGAATGAATTAGAATGGATCATTCGAATGAATTAGAAAGGATACATCCATGCGAATGAATTAGAATGGATCGTACGAATCAACTTAAATGGATACATTCGTGCGACTGAATTAGAATAGATCGTATGAATGAATTAGAATGGATCATGCGAATGAATTAGAATGGATACATTCGTGCGAATGAATTAGAATGGATCGTACGAATGAATTAGACTGGATAGTGCAAGTGAATTAGAATGGATCGTATGAATGAATTAGAAAGGTTCATACGAATAAATCAGAATAGATCGTACGAATGAATTAGAATGGATACTTTCATGCGAATGAATTAGAATGGATCATACGAATAAATTAGAATAGATCATGCGAATGAGTTAGAATAGATCTTACGAATGAATTAGAATGGATAGTACGAATGAATTAGAATGGATGATGCGAATGAATTACATTGGATCGTACGAATGAATTAGAATGGATACAATCATGCGAATGAATTAGAATGGATCGTACGAATGAATTAGAATGGATCGTTCGAATGAATTAGAATGGATCGTATGAATGAATTAGAGTGGATCATATGAATGAATTAGAATGGATACATTCGTGTGAATGAATGAGAGTGGATCATACAAATGAATTAGAATGAATACATTTCTGCGAATGAATTAGAATGGATCGTACAAATGAATTAGAATAGATCATGCGAATGAATTAGAATGGATCGTCTGAATAAATTAGAATGAATCATACGAATAAATTAGAATGGATCATATGAATGAATTTGAATGGATCGTACGAATGAATTAGAATAGATACATTCGTGCGAATGAATTAGAATAGATCGTACGAATGAATTAGCACAGATCGTGCGTATGAATTAGAATGGATCGTACGGATGAATTAGAATGGATCGTACGAATGAATTAGAATGGATACATTCGTACGAATGAATTAGAATGGATACATTCGTACGAATGAATTAGAATGGATCATGCGAATGAATTAGAATGGATCGTACAAATATATTAGAATGGATACATTCGTGCGAATTAATTAGAATGGATCGTACGAATGAATTAGAATGGATCGTACGAATGAATTAGAATGGATCGTACGAAAGAATTAGAATGGATCGTTTGAATGAATTAGAATGGATCGTGCGAATGAATTAGAATGGATCGTTCAAATGAATTAGAATGGATCGTGCGAATGAATTAGAATGGATACATTTGTTCTAGTTTATTCGTACAATCCATTCTAATTCATTCGCACGATCTATTCTAATTCATTCATACTATCCATTCTAATTCATTCGTACTCTCCATTCTAATTCATCCGAACGATCCATTCTAATTCATTCGTACGATCCATTCTAATTCATTCGCACGAATGTATCCATTCAAGTTCATTCGTACGATCCATTCTAATTCACTCGGATATTCCATTCTAATTCATTCGTACGATCCATTCTAATTCATTAGAACGATCCATTCTAATTCATTCGTACGATCCATTCTAATTCATTGACACATTCTATTCTAATTCATTAATACAATTCATTCGTACGATCCATTGTAATTCATTCACACATTCCATTCTAATTTATTTGTATGATCCATTCTAATTCATTTGAACGATCCATTCTAACTCATTCGAACGATCCATTCTAATTCAATCGTACGATCCATTCTAATTCATTCGCATATTCCATTCTAATTCATTCGTATGATCCATTTTAATTCATTACGAATGAATAAGAATGGATCGTACGAATGAATTAGAATGAATCGTACGAATGAATTAGAATGGATCATACGAATGAATTAGAATGGATACATTCGTACGAATGAATTAGAATGGACTGTACGAATGAATTAGAATGGATCATACGAATGAATTAGAAAGGATCGTATGAATGAATTAGAATGGATCGTATGAATGAATTAGAATGGATCATTCGAATGAATTAGAATGGATCGTGCGAATGAATTATAATGGATACATTCGTGCGAATGAATTAGAATGGATCGTACGAATGAATTAGAATAGATCGTGCGAATTAATTAGAATGGATCTTACGAATGAATTAGAATGGATAGTACGAATGAATTAGAATAGATCGTACGAATGAATTAGAATGGATCTTGCGAATGAATTAGAATGGATCATGAGAATGTATTAGAATGGATACATTCGTGCGAATGAATTAGAATGGATCGTACGAATGAATTAGAATAGATCGTACGAATGAATTAGAATGGATCACGCAAATGAATTAGAATGGATCGTACGAATGAATTAGAATGGATTGTACGAATGAATTAGAATGGATACATTCGTACGAATGAATTAGAATGGATTATGCGAATGAATTAGAATGGATCGTACAAATATATTAGAATGGATACATTCGTGCGAAAGAATTAGAATTGATCGTATGAATGATTTCGAATAGATTGTACGAATGAATTAGAATGGATCATACGAATGAATTAGAAAGGATACATCCATGCGAATGAATTAGAATGGATCGTACGAATCAACTTGAATGGATACATTCGTGCGACTGAATTAGAATAGATCGTATGAATGAATTAGAATGGATCATGCGAATGAATAAGAATGGATACATTCGTGCGAATGAATTAGAATGGATCGTACGAATGAATTAGACTGGATCGTGTGAGTGAATTAGAATGGATCGTATGAATAAATTAGAAAAGATCATACGAATGAATCAGAATAGATCGTACGAATGAATTAGAATGGATACTTTCATGCGAAAGAATTAGAATGGATCATACGAATAAATTAGAATAGATCATGCGAATGAGTTAGAATGGATCATGCGAATGAATTAGAATGGATCATGCGAATGAATTATATTAGATCGTACGAATGAATTAGAATGGATACAATCATGCGAATGAATTAGAATGGATCATACGAATGAATTAGAATGGATCGTACAAATGAATTAGAATGGATCGTATGAATGAATTAGAGTGGATCATATGACTGAATTAGAATGGATACATTCGTGTGAATGAATTAGAGTAGATCATACGAATGAATAAGAATGGATACACTCGTGCGAATGAATTAGAATGGATCGTACAAATGAATTAGAATAGATCATGCGAATGAATTAGAATGGATCGTTTGAATGAATTAGAAAGAATCATACAAATGAATTAGAATGGATCGTATGAATGAATTAGAATGGATCGTACGAATGAATTAGAATGGATACATTCGTGCGAATGAATTAGAATGGATCGTACGAATGAATTAGAATAGATCGTGCGAATGAATTAGAATGGATCGTACGAATAAATTAGAATGGATCGTACTAATGAATTAGAATGGATTGTACGAATAAATTAGAATAGACCGTACGAATGAATTAGAATGGATCGTATGAATGAATTAGAATGGATACATTCGTACGAATGAATTAGAATGGATCATGCGAATGAATTAGAACGGATCGTACAAATATATTAGAATGGATACATTCGTGCGAATGAATTAGAATGGATCGTACGAATGAATTAGAATGGATTGTACGAATGAATTAGAATGGATCGTACAAATGAATTAGAATTGATCGTTCGAATGAATTAGAATAGATCGTGCGAATGAATTAGAATGGATCGTACGAATGAATTAGAATGGATCGTTCGAATGAATTAGAATGGATCGTGCGAATGAATTAGAATGGATCAGACGAATGAATTAGAATGGATCGTTCGAATAAATTAGAATAGATCGTGCAAATGAATTAGAATGGATACATTTGTTCTAATTTATTCATACGATCCATTCTAATTCATTCGCACGATCTATTCTAATTCATTCGTACTATCCATTCTAATTCATTCGTACGATCCATTTTAATTCATTCGTACTATCCATTCTAATTCAATCGCACGATCCATTTTAATTCATTCGTACAATCCATTCTATTTCACTCGTACGATCTATTCTAATTCATTCGCACGAATGTATCTATTCTAATTCATTCGTACGATCCATTCTAATTCATTCACACGATCCATTCTAGTTCATTCGTACGAATATATCCATTCTAATTCATTCGTACGAATGTATCCATTCTAATTAATTCGTACAATCCATTCTAATTCATTCGTACGAATGTATCCATTCTAATTCATTCGCTTGATCCATTCTAATTCATTCACAATCCATTCTAATTCATTCATGCGATCCATTCTAATTCCTTCATACGACCCTTTCTAATTCATTCACATGATTGTATCCATTCTAATTCATTCGAACGATCCATTCTAATTCATTCATACGATCCATTCTAATTCATTCGCACGATCCATTCTAATTCATTCATATGATCCATTCTAATTCATTCGCATGAATGTATCCATTCTAATTCATTCGTACGATCCATTCAAATTCATTCGCATGATCCATTCTAATTCATTCGAACGATCCATTCTAATTCATTCGTACGATCCATTCTAATTCATTCGCACGATCCATTCTAATTTATTCGCACGCACGATCCATTCTAATTCATTTGTATGATCCATTCTAATTCATTCGCACATTCCATTCTAATTCATTCGTACGATCCATTCTAATTCATTCGCACGATCCATTCTAGTTCATTCGTACGATCCATTCTAATTCATTCGCACGAATGTATCTATTCTAATTCATCCGCACGATCCCTTCTAATTCATTCGTATGATCCATTCAAATTCATTTGCATGGATGTATCCAATCTAATTCATTCGTACAATCCATTCTATTTCATTCGTACGATCAATTCTAATTCATTCGTATGATTCATTCTAATTCATTCAGACGATCCATTCTAATTTATTCGTACGATCCATTCTAATTCATTCGAACGATCTATTCTAATTCATTCGTACAATCCATTCTAATTCATTCGTACGATCCATTCTAATTCATTCGCACAAATGTATCCATTCTAATTCGTTCGTACGATCCATTCTAATTCATTTGTACGATCCATTCTAATTCATTCGCACGTTCATTCTTATTCATTCATATGATCCATTCTAATTCATTCAAATGAATGTATCCATTCTAATTCATTCGTACGATCCATTCTAATTTATTCGCACGATCCATTCTAATTCATTCGCACGATCCATTCTAATTCATTTGTACGATCCATTCTAATTCATTCGTACGATCCATTCTAATTCATTCGCATGATCCATTCTAATTCATTCATACAATCCATTCTAATTTATTCGCACGATCCATTCTAATTCATTCGGACGATCCATTCTAATTCATTCGTATGATCCTTTCTAATTCATTCAGACGATCCATTCTAATTCATTTAGACGATCCATTCTAATTCATTCGAACGAACCATTCTAATTCATTCACACGATCCATTCTAATTCAATCGTACGATCCAGTCTAATTCATTCGCACATCCATTCAAATTCATTCGTACGATCCATTCTAATTCATTCGTACAATCCATTCTAATTCATTCATACGATCCATTCTAATTCATTCGCAAAAATATATCCATTCTAATTCATTCGTACGATCCATTCTAATTCATTCGCATGATCCATTCTAATTCATTAGTACAATCCATTCTAATTCATTCGTACGATCCATTCTAATTCATTCGCACGAATGTATCCATTGAATTAGAATGGATCGTCTGAATGAATTAGAATGAATCATATGAATGAATTAGAATGGATCATATGAATAAATTAGAATGAATCATACGAATGAATTAGAATGGATCGTATGAATGAATTAGAATGGAATGTGCGAATGAATTAGAATGGATCGTACGAATGAATTAGAATAGATCGTACGAATGAATTAGAATGGATCGTACGAATGAATTAGAATGGATCGTTCGAATGAATTAGAATGGATCGTGTGAATGAATTAGATTGGATACATTCGTGCGAATGGATTAGATAGATCGTACGAATGAATTAGAATAGATCGTACGAATGAATTAGAATGGATCGTATGAATGAATTAGAGTGGATCATACGAATGAATTTGAATAGATCGTGCGAATGAATTAGAATGGATCGTCTGAATGAATTAGAATGAATTATACGAATGAATTAGAATGGAATGTGCGAATGAATTAGAATGGATCATACGAATGAATTAGAATGGATTGTTCGAATGAATTAGAATAGATTGTGCGAATGAATTAGAATGAATACATTCATGCGAATAAATTAGAATGGATCGTACGAATGAATTAGAATGGATCCTACGAATGAATTAGAATGGATTGTTCGAATGAATTAGAATGGATCGTTCGAATGAATTAGAATGGATCGTATGAATGAATTAGAATGGATCGTACGAATGAATTAGAATGGATCGTCCGAATGAATTTGAATGGATCGTACGAATGAATTAGAATGGATCGTACGAATGAATTAGAATGGATAGTACAAATTAATTAGGCTAGATCGTACGAATGAATTAGAATGGATCGTCCGAGTGAATTAGAATGGATCGTACGAATGAACTTGAATGGATCGTATGAATGAATTAGAATGGATCGTCTGAATGAATTAGAATGAATCATACGAATGAATTAGAATGGATCTTACGAATGAATTAAAATGGATCGTACGAATGAATTAGAATGGGTCAAACGAATGAATTAGAGTGGATCGTGTGAATGAATTAGAATGTGCGATTGAATTAGAATGGATACATTCGTACGAATGAATTAGAATGGATCGTACGAATGAATTAGAATGGATCGTACGAATGAATTAGAATGGATCATACGAATGAATTAGAATAGATTGTACGATCCATTCTAATTCATTCGTATGATCCATTCAAATTCATTTGCATGGATGTATCCATTCTAATTCGTTCGCATGAATGTATCCATTCTAATTCAATCGCACGATCCATTCTAATTCATTCACATGATCCATTCTAATTCATTCACACGATCCATTCTAATTCATTCGTACGATCCATTCTAATTCGTTCACACGAATGTATACATTCTAATTTATTCATATGATCCATTCTAATTCATTTGTACGGTCTATTCTAATTCATTCGTATGATCCATTCTAATTCATTCGTATGATCCACACTAATTCATTCACACGAATGTATCTATTGTAATTCATTCGTATGATCAACTCTAATTCATTCGTATGATCCATTCTAATTCATTCAAACTATCCATTCTAATTCATTCGCATGATCAATCTAATTCAATAGTACGATCCATTCTAACTCATTCGTACGATCTATTCTAATTCATTCGTACTATCTATTCTAATTTATTCGTAAGATCCATTCTAATTCATTCGCACGATCTATTCTAATTCATTCATACGATCCATTCTAATTCATTCGCTCGAATGTATCCATTCTAATTCATTCGCACGATCCATTCTAATTCATTCGAACGATCCATTCTAATTCATTCGTACGATCCATTCTAATTCATTCGTACGATCCATTCTAATTCATTCGTACAATCTATTCTAAGTCATTCGTACGATCCATTCTAATTCATTCGCATGATCCATTCTAATTCATTCGAACGATCCATTCTAATTCATTCGTATGATCCATTCAAATTCATTCACACATTCCATTCTAATTCATTCGCTCTATCCATTCTAATTCAATCGCAAGATCCATTCTAATGCATTCATACGATCCATTCTAATTTATTCGTACGATCCATTCTAATTCATTCACACGAATGTATCCATTCTAATTTGTTCGTACGATCCATTCTAATTCATTCGCACGATCCATTCTAATTCATTCATACGATCTATTCTAATTCATTCGTACGATCCATTCTAATTCATTCAAATGATCCATTCTAATTCATTCGAACGATCTATTCTAATTCATTCGTACGATCCATTCTAATTCATTCGCACATTCTATTCTAATTCATCCGAACGATCCATTCTAATTCATTCGAACGATCTATTCTAATTCATTGGCACGATCCATTCTAATTCATTCGCACGATCCATTCTAATTTATTCGTACGATCCATTCTAATTCATTCAAACGATCCATTCTAATTCATTCGCAAAAATATATCCATTCTAATTCATTCGTACGATCCATTCTAATTCATTCGTACAATCCATTCTAATTCATTCGTACGATCCATTCTAATTCATTCGCACGAATGTATCCATTGAATTAGAATGGATCGTCTGAATGAATTAGAATGAATCATCTGAATGAATTAGAATGGATCATATGAATAAATTAGAATGAATCATACGAATGAATTAGAATGGATCGTATGAATGAATTAGAATGGAATGTACGAATGAATTAGAATGGATCGCACGAATGAATTAGAATGGATCGTACGAATGAATTAGAATGGATCGTACGAATGAATTAGAATGGATCGTTCGAATGAATTAGAATGGATCGTGTGAATGAATTAGAATGGATACATTCGTGCGAATGGATTAGATATATCGTACGAATGAATTAGAATAGATCGGACGAATTAATTAGAATGGATCGTATGAATGAATTAGAGTGGATCATACGAATGAATTAGAATAGATCGTGCGAATGAATTAGAATGGATCGTCTGAATGAATTAGAATGAATCATACGAATGAATTAGAATGGAATGTGCGAATGAATTAGAATGGATCATATGAATCAATTAGAATGGATTGTTCGAATGAATTAGAATAGATCGTGCGAATGAACTAGAATGAATACATTCATGCGAATGAATTAGAATGGATCGTACGAATGAATTAGAATGGATCCTACGAATGAATTAGAATGGATTGTTCGAATGAATTAGAATGGATCGTTCGAATGAATTAGAATGGATCGTATGAATGAATTAGAATGGACCGTACGAATAAATTAGAATAGATCGTCCGAATGAATTTGAATGGATCGTACGAATGAATTAGAATGGATCGTACGAATGAATTAGAATGGATAGTACAAATTAATTCGGCTGGATCGTACGAATGAAATAGAATGGATCGTCCGAGTGAATTAGAATGGATCGTACGAATGAACTTGAATGGATCGTATGAATGAATTAGAATGGATCGTCTTAATGAATTAGAATGAATCATACGAATGAATTAGAATGGATCTTACGAATGAATTAGAATGGATCGTACGAATAAATTTGAATGGGTCAAACGAATGAATTAGAGTAGATCGTGTGAATGAATTAGAATGTGCGATTGAATTAGAATGGATACATTCGTGCGAATGAATTAGAATGGATCGTACAAATGAATTAGAATGGATCGTACGAATGAATTAGAATAGATCGTACGATCTATTCTAATTCATTCGTATGATCCATTCAAATTCATTTGCATGGATGTATCCATTCTAATTCGTTCGCACGAATGTATCCATTCTAATTCAATCGCACGATCCATTCTTATTCATTCACACGATCCATTCTAATTCATTCACACGATCCATTCTAATTCATTCGTACGATCCATTCTAATTCATTCACACAAATGTATCCATTCTAATTTATTCATATGATCCACTCTAATTCATTTGTACGGTCTATTCTAATTCATTCATATGATCCATTCTAATTCATTCGTATGATCCACTCTAATTTATTCACACGAATGTATCTATTCTAATTCATTCGTATGATCAACTCTAATTCATTCGTATGATCCATTCTAATTCATTCAAACTATCCATTCTAATTCATTCGCATGGTCCATTCTAATTCAATCGTACGATCCTTTCTAATTCATTCGTATGATCTATTCTAATTCATTCATACTATCTATTCTAATTTATTCGTAAGATCCATTCTAATTCATTCGCACGATCTATTCTAATTCATTCATACGATCCATTCTAATTCATTCGCATGAATGTATCCATTCTAATTCATTCGCACGATCCATTCTAATTCATTCGAACGATCCATTCTAATTCATTCGTACGATCCATTCTAATTCATTCGCACGATCCATTCTAATTCATTCGTACAATCCATTCTAATTCATTCGCACGAATGTATCCATTCTAATTTATTCGCACGATCCATTCTAATTCATTCGAACGATCCATTCTAATTCATTCGCACGATCTATTCTAATTCATTCATACGATCCATTCTAATTCATTCGCACGAATGTATCCATTATAATTCATTCGCACGATCCATTCTAATTAATTCGAACGATCCATTCTAATTCATTCGTACGATCCATTCTAATTCATTCGCACGATCCATTCTAATTCATTCGTATAATCCATTCTAATTCATTCGCACGAATGTATCCATTCTAATTTATTCTCACGATCCATTCTAATTCATTCGAACGATCCATTCTAATTCATTCGTACGATCCATTCTAATTCATTCGTACGATCCATTCTAATTCATTCGGACGATCCATTCTAATTCATTCGAACAATCTATTCTAATTCATTCATATGATCCATTCTAATTCATTCGTACGATCCATTCTAATTCATTCGTACGATCCATTCTAATTCATTCGTACGATCCATTCTAATTCATTCGCACGATCCATTCTAATTCATTCGAACCATCCATTCTAATTCATTCGCTCGATCCATTATAATTCATTTGCTCGATCCACTCTAATTCATTCACGATCCATTCTAATTCATTCATATGATCCATTCTAATTCATTTGTACGATCTATTCTAATTCATTCGTACGATCCATTCTAATTCATTCGTACGATCCATTCTAATTCATTCGAACGATCCATTCTAATTTATTCGTACGATCCATTCTATTTCATTCGTACGATCCATTCTATTTCATTCGTACGATCCGTTCTATTTCATTCGTACGATCCATTCTAATTCATTCATTCGACCCATTCTAATTCATTCGTTCGAATGAATTAGAATGGATCGTTCGAATGAATTAGAATGGATCGTATGAATGAATTAGAATGGATCGTACGAATGAATTAGAATGGATCGTGCGAATGAATTAGGATGGATCGTGCGAATGAATTAGAATGGATCGTGCGCATGAATTAGAATGGATCATGCGAATGAATTAGAATGGATACATTCGTGCGAATGAATTAGAATGGATCATACGAATGAATTAGAATGGATCGTATGAATGTATTAAAATGCATATATTCGTGCGAATGAATTAGAATGGATCATATAAATGAATTAGAATGGATCATGCGAATGAATTAGAATGGGTCGAACGAATGAATTAGAATGGATCGTGTGAATGAATTAGAATGGATCGTACGAATGAATTAGAATAGATTGTACGAATGAATAAGAATCAATCGTTCGAATAAATTAAAATGGATCATGCGATTGAATTAGAATGGATCGTACGAATGAATTAGAATGGATCTTACGAATGAATTAGAATGGATCGTACGAATGAATTAAAATGGATCGTACGAATGAATTAGAATGGATCGTTCGAATGAATTAGAATGGATTGTATGAATGAATTAGAATGGATACATCGAATGAATTAGAATGGATCGTATGAATGAATTAGAATGGATAGTACGAATGAATTAGAATAGATCGTACGAATGAATTAGAATAGATCATACGAATGAATTAGAATGGAATGTGCGAATGAATTAGAATGGATCGTACGAATAAATTAGAATAGATCGTTCGAATGAATTAGAATAGATCGTTCGAATGAATTAGAATGGATCGTACGAATGAATTAGAATAGAATATGCGAATGAATTAGAATGGATCGTACGAATGAATTAGAATGGATCATTCGAATTAATTAGAAGGGATCGTTCGAATGAATTAGAATGGATCGTATGAATGAATTAGAATGGGTCGTACAAATGAATTAGAATGGATGGTACGAATGAATTAGAATGGATCGAATGAATGAATTAGAATGGATCGTACGAATGAATTAGAATGGAATGTGCGAATGAATTAGAATGGATTGTACGAATGAATTAGAATGGAATGTGCGAAATAATTAGAATGGATCGTGTGAATAAATTAGAATGGATCGTACGAATTAATTAGAAAAGATTGTACGAATGAATAAGAATGGATCGTTCGAATAAATTAAAATGGATCGTGCGATTGAATTAGGATGGATCGTACGAATGAATTAGAATGGATCTTACGAATGAATTAGAATGGATCGTACGAATGAATTAGAATGGATCGTTCGAATGAATTAGAATGGATTGTATGAATGAATTAGAATGCATACATCGAATGAATTAGAATGGATCGTACGAATGAATTAGAATGGATAGTACGAATTAATTAGAATAGATCGTACGAATGAATTAGAATAGATCGTACGAATGAATTAGAATGGAATGTGCGAAATAATTAGAATGGATCGTACGAATGAATTAGAATGGATCGTTCGAATGAATTAGAATGGATCGTTCGAATGAATTAGAATAGAATGTGCGAATGAATTAGAATGGATCGTACGAATGAATTAGAATGGATCGTTCGAATTAATTAGAGTGGATCGTTCGAATGAATTAGAATGGATCGTACGAATGAATTAGAATGGGTCGTACGAATGAATTAGAATTGATCGTACGAATGAATTAGAATAGATCGTACGAATGAATT
This sequence comes from Chamaelirium japonicum, assembly GCA_947650365.1. Lineage (NCBI taxonomy): Eukaryota > Viridiplantae > Streptophyta > Magnoliopsida > Liliales > Melanthiaceae > Chamaelirium > Chamaelirium japonicum. The sequence goes on along the minus strand of OX393553.1, from coordinate 93,069,645 downwards.
AGAATGGAATGTACGAATGGATTAGAATGGATCGTACGAATGAATTAGAATGGATCGTTCGAATGAATTAGAATAGATCATTTTAATGAATTAGAATGGATCGTACGAATAAATTAGAATGGATCGTACGAATGAATTAGAATGGAATGTGCGAATGAATTAGAATGGATCGTACGAATGAATTAGAATGGATTGTTCGAATTAATTAGAATGGATCGTTCGAATGAATTAGAATGGATCGTATGAATGAATTAGAATGGGTCGTACGAATGAATTAGAATGGATGGTACGAAAGAATTAGAATGGATCGAATGAATGAATTAGAATGGATCGTACGAATGAATTAGAATGGAATGTGCGAATAAATTAGAATGGATCGTACAAATGAATTAGAAAGGATCATACGAATGAATTAGAATGGATCGTTTGAATGAATTAGAATGGATCGTACGAATAAATTAGAATGGATCGTTCGAATGAATTTGAATGGATTATACGAATGAATTAGAAAGGATCGTACGAATAAATTAGAATGAATCATACGAATGAATTAGAATAGATCGTGCGATTGAATTAGAATGGATCGTACGAATAAATTAGAATGGATCTTACGAATGAATTAGGATGGATCGTACGAATAAGCTTGAATGGATACATCCGTGCGAATGAATTAGAATGGATTGTACGAATGAATTAGAATGGATCGTACGAATGAATTAGAATAGATTGTACGAATGAATTAGAATGGATCGTTCGAATGAATTAGAATGGATCGTGCGTTTGAATTAGAATGGATCGTACGAATGAATTAGAATGGATCTTACGAATGAATTAGAATGGCTCATATGAATGAATTAGAATGGATCGTACGAATGAATTAGAATGGATCGTTCGAATGAATTAGAATGGATCGTACGTGCGAATCAATTAGAATGGATCGTCTAAATGAATTAGAATGAATCATAAGAATGAATTAGAATGGATCATGCGAATGAATTAGAATGGATCGTTCGAATGAATTAGAATTGATCATACGAATGAATTAGATGGATCGTATGAATGAATTAGAATGGATCATGTGAATAAATTAGAATGGATCATACGAATGAATTAGAATGGATCGTATGAATGAATTCAAATGGATCGTACGAATGAATTAGAATGGATCATACGAATGAATTAGAATGGATCAAGCAAATGAATTAGAATGGATCGAGCGAATGAATTAGAATGGATCGTATGAATGAATTAGAATGGATACATTCGTGCGAATGAATTAGAATGGATCGTTCGAATGAATTAGAATGGATCGTGCGATTGAATAAGAATGGATCGTACGAACGAATTAGAATGGATCGTGCGAATGAATTAGAATAGATCGTACGAATAAATTAGAATAGATCATACGAATGAATTAGAATGGATCGTACGAATAAATTAGAATGGATCGTTCGAATGAATTAGAATGGATCATAGGAATGAATTAGAATGGATCGTGCGAATGAATTAGAATGGATCGTACGAATGAATTAGAACGGATCGTACGAATGAATTAGAATAGATATATTCGTGCGAATGAATTAGAATGGATCGTACGAATAAATTAGATTGGATCATACGAATGAATTATAATGGATCATATGAATGAATTAGAATGGATCATGCGAACGAATTAGAATGGATCATACGAATGAATTAGAATGATTTGTGCAAATTAATTACAATGGATCATATGAATGAATTAGAATGAATCATACGAATGAATTAGAATGGATCATATGAATGAATTAGAATGGATCGTGCGAATGAATTAGAATGGATCATACGAATGAATTAGAATGGATACATTTGTGTGAATGAATTAGAATGGATATATTCGTGCGAATTAATTAGAATGGATCGTACGAATGAATTAGAATGGATCATACGAATGAATTAGAAAGGATACATTCGTGCAAATGAATTAGAATGGATCGTACGAATGAATCAGAATGGATACATTCGTATGAATGAATTAGAATGGATCATACGAATGAATTAGAATAGATTGTACGAATGAATTAGTATGGATCGTTCGAATGAATTAGAATGGATCGTGCGAATGAATTAGAATGGATCGTACGAATAAATTAGATTGGATATATTCGTGTGAATGAATTAGAATGGATCGTACGAATGATTTAGAATAGATCGTACGAATGACGTACGAATGAATTAGAATGGATCGTACGAATGAATTAGAATGGATCTTACGAATGAATTAGAAGGGATAGTATGAATGAATTAGAATAGATCGTATAAATGAATTAGAATGGATCGTGCGAATGAATTAGAATGGATCATACGAATGAATTAGAATGGATCATTTGAATGATTTAGAATGGATCGTGCGAATGAATTAGAATGAATACATTCGTGCGAATGAATTAGAATGGATCGTACGAATGAATTAGAATGGATCATGTGAATGAATTAGAATGGATCTTATGAATGAATTAGAAGGGATAGTACGAATGAATTAGAATAGATCGTATAAATGAATTAGAATGGATCGTGCGAATGAATTAGAATGGATCATACGAATGAATTAGAATGGATCGATCGAATGAATTAGATTGGATCATGCGAATGAATTAGAATGGATACATTCGTGCGAATAAATTAGAATGGATAGTACGAATGAATTAGAATAGATCATGCGAATGAATTAGAATGGATCATACGAATGAATTAGAATGGATCGTGCGAATTAATTACAATGGATCATATGAATGAATTAGAATGAATCATACGAATGAATTAGAATGGATACATTCGTACGAATGAATTAAAATGGATCATACGAATGAATTAGAATGGATACATTCGTGCGAATGTATTAAAATGGATCGTACGAATGAATTAGAATGGATCATACGAATGAATTAGAATAGATTGTACGAATAAATTAGAATGGATCATTCGAATGAATTAGAATGGATCGTACGAATGAATTAAAATGGATCGTATGAATGAATTAGAGTGGATCATGCGAATGAATTAGAATGCATCATATGAATGAATTAGAATGGATCGTGTGAATGAATTAGAAGGGATACATTTGTGCGAATGAATTAGAATGGATCGTACGAATGAATTAGAATGGGTCGGGCGAATGAATAAGAATGGATCGTGCGAATGAATTAGAATGGATCATGCGAATGAATTAGAATGGATCGTACGAATGAATTAGAATTGATCGTTCGAATGAATTAGAATGGATCATACGAATGAATTAGAATGGATCGTGGATCGTGCGAATGAATAAGAATGGATCGTACGAATGAATTAGAATGGATCATACGAATGAATTAGAATGGATCGTACGAATTAATTAGAATGGATCGTACGAATGAATTAGAATGGAATGTGCGAATGAATTAGAGTGGATCGTATGAATAAATTAGAATGGATAGTTCGAATGAATTAGAATGGATCGTTCGAATGAATTAGAATCGATCGTACAAATGAATTAGAATGGAATGTGTGAATAAATTAGAATGGTTCGTACGAATGAATTAGAATGGATCGTTCGAATTAATTAGAATGGATCGTTCGAATGAATTAGAATGGATCGTACAAATGAATTAGAATGGAATGTGTGAATAAATTAGAATGGTTCGTACGAATTAATTAGAATGGATCGTTCGAATTAATTAGAATGGATCGTTCGAATGAATTAGAATGGGTCGTACGAATGAATTAGAATGGATGGTACGAATGAATTAGAATGGATCGTACGAATGATTTAAAATGGAATGTGCGAATGAATTAGAATGGATCGTACGAATGAATTAGAAAGGATCATACGAATGAATTAGAATAGATCGTATGAATGAATTAGAATGGATCGTACGAATGAATTAGAAAGGATCATACGAATGAATTAGAATGGATCGTTCGAATGAATTAGAATGGATCGTACGAATAAATTAGAATGGATCGTTCGAATGAATTAGAATGGATTATACGAATGAATTAGAAAGGATCGTACGAATGAATTAGAATGAATCATACGAATGAATTAGAATGGATCGTGTGATTGAATTAGAATGGATCGTACGAATGAATTAGAATGGATCTTACGAATTAGTTAGGATGGATCGTACAAATAAGCTAGAATGGATACTTTCGTGCGAATGAATTAGAATGGATCATGCGAATCAATTAGAAAGGATCGTACGAATAAATTAGAATAGATTGTACGAATGAATTAGAATGGATCGTTTGAACGAATTAGAATGGATCGTGCGATTGAATTAGAATGGATCGTACGAATGAATTAGAATGGATCTTACAAATGAATTAGAATGGCTCGTACGAATGAATTAGAATGGATCGTACGAATGAATTAGAATGGATCGTTCGAATAAATTAGAATGGATCGTGCAAGTGAATTAGAATGGATCGTACGTGCGAATGAATTAGAATGGATCGTCTGAATGAATTACAATGAATCATATGAATGAATTAGAATGGATCGTGCGAATGAATTAGAATGGATCGTTTGAATGGATTAGAATGGATCGTACGAATGAATTAGAATGGATCGTACGAATGAATTAAAATGGATCATGCAAATAAATTAGAATGGATCATACGAAAGAATTAGAATAGATCGTATGAATGAATTAGAATGGATCGTACGAATGAATTAGAATGGATCGTGAATGAATTAGAATGGATCGAGCGAATGAATTAGAATGGATCGTACGAATGAATTAAAATGGATACATTCGTGCGAATGAATCTGAATGGATCGTTCGAATGAATTAGAATGGATCGTGTGATTAAATAAGAATGGATCGTACGAATGAATTAGAATGAATCGTACGAATGAATTAGAATGGATCGTACGAATGAATTAGAATAGATCGTACGAATAAATTAGAATGGATCGTTCGAATGAATTAGAATGGATCATACGAATGAATTAGAATGGATCGTGCGAATGAATTAGAATGGATCGTACGAATGAATTAGAATGGATCATGTGAGTAAATTAGAATGGATCGTACGAATGAATTAAAACGGATCGTACAAATAAATTAGAATGGATCGTCCTAATGAATTAGAATGGATCTTACGAATGAATTAGGATGGATCGTACGAATAAGCTAGAATGGATACATCCGTGCGAATGAATTAGAATGGATCGTGCGAATGAATTAGAATGGATCGTACGAATGAATTAGAATAGATTGTACGAATGAATTAGAATATATCGTTCGAATGAATTAGAATGGATCGTGCGTTTGAATTAGAATTGATTGTACGAATGAATTAGAATGTATCTTACGAATGAATTAGAATGGCTCATACGAATGAATTAGAATGGATCGTACGAATGAATTAGAATGGATCATTCGAATGAATTAGAATGGATCGTACGTGCGAATCAATTAGAATGGATCGTTTGAATGAATTAGAATGAATCATACGAATGAATTAGAATGGATCGTGCGAATGAATTAGAATGGATCGTTCCAATGAATTAGAATGGATCATACAAATGAATTAGAATGGATCGTATGAATGAATTAGAATGGATCATGTGAATAAATTAGAATGGATCATACGAATGAATTAGAATGGATCGTATGAATGAATTCAAATGGATCGTACGAATGAATTAGAATGGATCGTACGAATGAATTAGAATGGATCAAGCAAATGAATTAGAATGGATTGAGCGAATGAATTAGAATGGATCGTATGAATGAATTAGAATGGATACATTCGTGCGAATGAATTAGAATGGATCGTTCGAATGAATTAGAATGGATCGTGCGATTGAATAAGAATGGATCGTACGAACGAATTAGAAAGGATCGTGCGAATGAATTAGAATGGATCATACGAATAAATTAGAATAGATCATACGAATGAATTAGAATGGATCGTACGAATAAATTAGAATAGATCGTTCGAATGAATTAGAATGGCTCATAGGAATGAATTAGAATGGATCGTGCGAATGAATTAGAATAGATCGTACGAATGAATTAGAATGGATCGTACGAATGTATTCGTGCGAATGAATTAGAATGGATCGTACGAATGAATTAGATTGGATCATACGAATGAATTATAATGGATCATATGAATGAATTAGAATGGATCATGCGAACGAATTAGAATGGATCATACGAATGAATTAGAATGATTCGTGCGAATTAATTACAATGGATCATATGAATGAATTAGAATGAATCATACGAATGAATTAGAATGGATCATATGAATGAATTAGAATGGATCGTGCGAATGAATTAGAATGGATCGTACGAATGAATTAGAATGGATACATTTGTGTGAATGAATTAGAATGGATGTATTCGTGCGAATTAATTAGAATGGATCGTACAAATGAATTAGAATGGATCATACGAATGAATTAGAAAGGATACATTCGTGCAAATGAATTAGAATGGATCGTACGAATGAATTAGAATGGATACATTCGTATGAATGAATTAGAATGGATCAAACGAATGAATTAGAATAGATTATACGAATGAATTAGAATGGATCGTTCGAATGAATTAGAATGGATTGTGCGAATGAATTAGAATGGATCGTACGAATAAATTAGATTGGATACATTCGTGTGAATGAATTAGAATGGATCGTACGAATGATTTAGAATAGATCGTACGAATGACGTACGAATGAATTAGAATGGATCGTGAATGAATTAGAATGGATCGTATGAATTAATTAGAATGGATCGTGCGAATGAATTATAATGGATTGTATGAATGAATTAGAATGGATCGTTCGAATGAATTAGAATGGATCGTACGAATGAATTAGAATGGATACATTCGTGCGGAGTGAATTAGAATGGATCGTACGAATGAATTAGAATAGATTGTACGAATGAATTAGAATGGATCTTGCGAATGAATTAGAATGGATCGTATGAATGAATTAGAATGGATCGTATGAATGAATTAGAATGGATCTTACGAATAAATTAGAAGGGATAGTATGAATGAATTAGAATAGATCGTATAAATGAATTAGAATGGATCGTGCGAATGAATTAGAATGGATCATACGAATGAATTAGAATGGATCTTTCGAATGATTTAGAATGGATCGTGCGAATGAATTAGAATGAATACATTCGTGCGAATGAATTAGAATGGATCGTACGAATGAATTAGAATGGATCATACGAATGAATTAGAATGGATCTTACGAATGAATTAGAAGGGATAGTACGAATGAATTAGAATAGATCGTATAAATGAATTAGAATGGATCGTGCGAATGAATTAGAATGGATAATACGAATGAATTAGAATGGATCGTTCGAATGAATTAGATTGGATCGTGCGAATGAATTAGAATGGATACATTCGTGCGAATGAATTAGAATGGATCGTACAAATGAATTAGAATAGATCATGCGAATGAATTAGAATGGATCATACGAATGAATTAGAATGGATCGTGCGAATTAATTACAATGGATCATATGAATGAATTACAATGAATCATACGAATGAATTAGAATGGATACATTCGTACGAATGAATTAAAATGGATCATACCAATGAATTAGAATGGATACATTCGTGCGAATGTATTAAAATGGATCCTACGAATAAATTAGAATGGATCATACGAATGAATTAGAATCGATTGTACGAATAAATTAGAATGGATCATTCGAATGAATTAGAATGGATCGTACGAATGAATTAGAATGGATCGTATGAATGAATTAGAGTGGATCATGCGAATGAATTAGAATGCATCATATGAATGAATTAGAATGGATCGTGTGAATGAATTAGAAGGGATACATTTGTGCGAATGAATTAGAATGGATCGTACGAATGAATTAGAATGGGTCAGGCGAATGAAAATGAATGGATCATGCGAATGAATTAGAATGGATCATGCAAATGAATTAGAATGGATCGTACAAATGATTTATAATGGATCGTTCGAATGAATTAGAATGGATCATACGAATGAATTAGAATGGGTCGTGGATCGTGCGAATGAATTAGAATGGATCATACGAATGAATTAGAATGGATCGTACGAATGAATTAGAATGGATCGTACGAATGAATTAGAATGGAATGTGCGAATGAATTAGAGTGGATCGTATGAATAAATTAGAATGGATAGTTCGAATGAATTAGAATGGATCATTCGAATGAATTAGAATCGATCGTACAAATGAATTAGATTGGAATGTGTGAATAAATTAGAATGGTTCGTACGAATGAATTAGAATGGATCGTTCGAATTAATTAGAATGGATCGTTCGAATGAATTAGAATGGATCATACGAATGAATTAGAATGGGTCGTACGAATGAATTAGAATGGATGGTACGAATGAATTAGAATAGATCGTACGAATGAATTAGAATGGAATGTGCGAATGAATTAGAATGGATCGTACGAATGAATTAGAAAGGATCATACGAATGAATTAGAATAGATCGTACGAATGAATTAGAATGGATCGTACGAATGAATTAGAAAGGATCATACGAATGAATTAGAATGGTTCGTTCGAATGAATTAGAATGGATCGTACGAATAAATTAGAATGGATCGTTCGAATGAATTAGAATGGATTATACGAATGAATTAGAAAGGATCATACGAATGAATTAGAATGAATCATACGAATGAATTAGAATGGATCGTGCGATTGAATTAGAATGGATCGTACGAATGAATTAGAATGGATCTTACGAATTAGTTAGGATGGATCGTACGAATAAGCTAGAATGGATACTTTCGTGCGAATGAATTAGAATGGATCATGCGAATGAATTATAATGGATCGTACGAATGAATTAGAATAGATCGTACGAATGAATTAGAATGGATCGTTCGAATGAATTAGAATGGATCGTGCAATTGAATTTGAATGGATCGTACGAATGAATTAGAATGGATCTTACGAATGAATTAGAATGGCTCGTACGAATGAATTAAAATGGATCGTACGAATGAATTAGAATGGATCGTTCGAATAAATTAGAATGGATCGTGTGAGTGAATTAGAATGGATCGTACGTGCGAATGAATTAGAATGGATTGTCTGAATGAATTAGAATGAATCATATGAATGAATTAGAATGGATCGTGCGAATGAATTAGAATGGATCGTTCGAATGGATTAGAATGGATCGTACGAATGAATTAGAATGGATCGTACGAATGAATTAGAATGGATCATGCAAATAAATTAGAATGGATCATACGAAAGAATTAGAATAGATCGTATGAATGAATTAGAATGGATCGTACGAATGAATTAGAACGGATCGTGAATGAATTAGAATGGATCGAGCGAATGAATTAGAATGGATCGTACGAATGAATTAAAATGGATACATTCGTGCGAATGAATTAGAATGGATCGTTTGAATGAATTAGAATGGATCGTGCGATTGAATAAGAATGGATCGTACGAATGAATTAGAATGAATCGTACGAATGAATTAGAATGGATCGTACGAATGAATTAGAATGGATCATACGAATAAATTAGAATGGATCGTTCAATTGAATTAGAATGGATCATACGAATGAATTAGAATGGATCGTGCGAATGAATTAGAATGGATCGTACGAAACAACTAGAATGGATCATGTGAGTAAATTAGAATGGAACGTACGAATGAATTAGAATGGATCGTACGAATAAATTAGAATCGATCGTCCGAATGAATTAGAATGGATATATTCGTACGAATGAATTAGAATGGATCATACGAATGAATTAGAATGGATCGTACGATTGAATTAGAATGGGTCGTATAAATGAATTAGAATGGATCATGCGAACGAATTAGAATGGATCATACGAATGAATTAGAATGACTCCTGCGAATTAATTACAATGGATCATATGAATGAATTAGAATGAATCATACGAATGAATTAGAATGGATCATATGAATGAATTAGAATGGATCGTGCGAAAGAATTAGAATGGATCGTACGAATGAATTAGAATGGATCGTGAATGAATTAGAATGGATCGTACGAATGAATTAAAATGGATCTTACGAATGAATTAGAAGGGATAGTACGAATGAATTAGAGTAGATCGTATAGAATTAGAATGGATCGTGCGAATGAATTAGAATGGATCATACGAATGAATTAGAATGGATCGTTCGAATGAATTAGAATGGATTGTGCGAATGAATTAGAATGGATACATTCGTGCGAATGAATTAGAATGGATCGTACGAATGAATTAGAATGGATAATTCGTGCGAATGAATTAGAATGGATACATTCGTGCGAATGAATTAGAATGGATCATACGAATGAATTAGAATGGATTGTACGAATGAATTAGAATGGATCATATGAATGAATTAGAATAGATCATGCAAATGAATTAGAATGGATCATACGAATGAATTAGAATGGATCGTGCGAATTAATTACAGTGGATCATATGAATGAATTAGAATGAATGATACGAATGAATTAGAATGGATCGTATGAATGAATTAGAATGGATCGTACGAAAGAATTAGAATGGATCGTATGAATGAATTAGAATGGATTATACGAATGAATTAGAATGGATCATTCGAATGAATTAGAATGGATGGTATGATTGAATTAGAATGGATCATGCGAATGAATTAGAATGGATCGTTCGAATAAATTAGAATGGATCGTTCGAATGAATTAGAATGGATCATAAGAATGAATTAGAATGGATCATACGAATGAATTAGAATGGATACATTCGTGCGAATGAATTAGAATGGATTGTACGAATGAATTAGAATGGATAAATTTGTACGAATGAATTAAAATAGATCATACGAATGAATTAAAATGGATACATTCGTGCGAATGAATTAAAATGGATCGTACGAATGAATTAGAATGGATCATACGAATGAATTAGAATAGATTGTATGAATAAATTAGAATGGATCGTTCGAATGAATTAGAATGAATCATACGAATGAATTAGAATGGATCGTATGAATGAATTAGAGTGGATCATGCGAATGAATTAGAATGCATCATATGAATGAATTAGAATGGATCGTGCGAATGAATTAGAATGGATACATTTGTGCGAATGAATTAGAATGGATCGTACGAATGAATTAGAATAGATCGTACGAATGAATTAGAATGGATCATACGAATGAATTAGAATGGATCGTGCGAATGAATTAGAATGGATCGTACGAATGAATTAGAATGGATCGTTCGAATGAATTAGAATGGATCGTACGAATGAATTTGAATGGATCGTGGATCGTGCGAATGAATTAGAATGGATCGTATAAATGAATTAGAATGGATCATACGAATGAATTATAATAGATCGTACGAATGAATAATCTAATTCATTCATACAATCCATTCTAATTCATTCAAACAATCCATTCTAATTCATTCGTACAATCCATTGAATTAGAATGGATCGTGCAAATGAATTAGAATGGATCATATGAATGAATTAGAATGGATCATGCGAATGAATTAGAATGGATCGTACGAATGAATTAGAATGGATCGTACGAATAAATTAGAATGGATCGTTACAATATATTTGAATGGATCATACGAATGAATTAGAATGGACCGTGGATCGTTCGAATAAATTAGAATGGATCGTACGAATGAATTAGAATGGATCGTACGAATGAATAATCTAATTCATTCGTACAATCCATTCTAATTCATTCGAACGATCCAATCTAATTCATTCGTACAATCCATTCTATTTCATTCGTACGATCCATTCTAACTCATTCGTACGAATAAATTAGAATGGATACATTCGTGCGAATGAATTAGAATGGATCATACAAATGAATTAGAATGAATCATACGAGTGAATTAGAATAGATCATACGAATGAATTAGAATAGATCGTATGAATAAATTAGAATGAATCATACGAATGAATTAGAATGGATCATACGAATGAATTAGAATGGATCGTACGAATGAATTAGAATGGATCGTGCGAATGAATTAGAATGGATCGTACGAATGAATTAGAATGGATCATACGAATAAATTAGAATGGATCATTCGAATGAATTAGAATGGATCATACGAATGAATTAGAATGGATCGTGGATCGTGCAAATGAATTAGAATGGATCGTACGAATGAATTAGAATGGATCATACGAATGAAGAATGAATAATCAAATTCATTTATACAATCCATTCTATTTCATTCGAACGATCCATTATAATTCATTCGTACAATCCATTCTATTTCATTTGTACGATCCATTCTAATTCATTCGCACGATTGTATCCATTCTAATTCATTCGTACAATCTATTCTAATTCATTCGTATGATCTATTCTAATTCATTCACACGAATGTATCTATTCTAAGTCATTCGTATGATCCATTCTAATTCATTTGCACAATCCATTCTAATTCATTCGCACGATCCATTCTAATTCATTCGCATGATCCATTCTAATTCATTCGAACGATCCATTCTAATTCGTTCGTATGATCCATTCTAATTTTTTCGAACGATCCATTCTAATTCCTTCGTATGATCCATTCTAAATCATTCGCATGATCCATTCTAATTCATTCATATGGTTTATTCTAATTCATTCGCAAGATCCATTCTATTTCATTCGTACGATCCATTCTAATTCATTCGCACGAATGTATCCATTCTAATTCATTTGTACAATCTATTGTAATTCATTCATATAATCCATTCTAATTTATTCGCACGAATCTATCCATTTTAAGTCATTCGTACGATCTATTCTAATTCATTCGTACGATCCATTATAATTCATTCGCACGAATGTATCCATTCTAATTCATTCGTACGATCTATTCTATTTCAGTTGCACGAATGTATCCATTCAAGTTCATTTGTACGATCCATTCTAATTCACTCGGACGATCCATTTTGTACGATCCAATCTAATTCATTCGCACGAATGTATCCTTTCTAATTCATTCGTATGATCCATTCTAATTCATTCGTACGAACCATTCCAATTCATTCTTACGATCCATCCTAATTCATTCGTATGATTCATTCTAATTCATTCAGACGATCCATTCTAATTCATTCGCACGATCTATTCTAATTCATTCGTACGATCCATTCTAATTCATTCGCACGAATGTATCCATTCTAATTTATTCGTATGATCCACTCTAATTCATTCGTACGATCCATTCCAATTCATTCGCACGATCCATTCTAATTCATTCGTACGATCCATTCTAATTCATTCGCACGAATGTGTCCATTCTAATTCATTCAGACGATCCATTCTAATTCATTCGCACGAATATATCCATTCTAATTCATTCATACGATCCATTCTAATTCATTCGTATGATCCATTCTAATTCACTCGCATGATACATTCTAATTCATTCGCACAAATGTATCCATTCTAATTCATTCGTACGATCCATTCTAATTCATTCGCATGGTCCATTATAATTCATTCGTACGAATGTATCCATTCTAATTCATTCATACAATCCATTCTAATTCATTCATATGATCCTTTCTAATTAATTCGTACGATCCATTCTAATTCATTCCCATGAATGTTTCCATTCTAATTCATTCGTACGATCCATTCTAATTCATTCGCACGATCCATTCTAATTCATTCGTACGATCCATTCTAATACATTCGCACGATCCATTCTAATTCATTGGAACGATCCATTCTAATTCATTCGTACGATCCATTCTAATTCATTCGTATGATCCTTTCTAATTTATTTGTACGATCCAATCTAATTCATTCATACGATCCATTCTAATTCATTCATACGATCCATTCTAATTCATTTGTATGATTCATTCTAATTCATTCATATGATCCATTGTAATTAACACGCACGATCCATTCTAATTCATTCACATGATCCATTCTAATTCATTCGTACGATCCATTCTAATTCATTCGTACGATCCATTCTTATTCATTCGTATGATCCATTCTAATTCATTCGCACGAATGTATCCACTCTAATTCATTCGTACGATCCATTCTAATTGATCCAGTCCAATTCATTCGTATGATCTATTTTAATTCATTCGTACGATCCATTCTAATTTATTTATACGATCCATTCTAATTCATTCGTATGATTCATTCTAATTCATTCAGATGATCCATTCTAATTCATTCGCACGATCTATTCTAATTCATTTGTATGATCCACTCTAATTCAATCATACGATCCATTCTAATTTATTCGTACGATCCATTCTAATTCATTCATACGATCCATTCTTATTCATTCGTACGATCCATTATAATTCATTCGCACTAATGTATCCATTCTAATTCATTCGTACGATCCATTCTAATTCACTCGGACGATCCATTCTAATTCATTCGTACGATCTATTCTAATTCATTCGTACTATACATTCTAATTCATTCGTAAGATCCATTCTAATTCATTCGCACGAATGTATCCATTCTAATTCATTCGTTCGATCCATTCTAATTCATTCATACGATCCATTCTAATTCATTCGTACGAATATATCCATTCTAATTCATTCGTACGATCCATTCTAATTCATTCGCACGATCCATTCTAATTAATTCGTACGATCCATTCTAATTCATTCGCATGATTGTATCCATTCTAATTCATTCGTACGATCCAATGTAATTCATTCACACGATCCATTCTAATTCATTCGTACGATCCATTCTAATTCATTCGTACGATCCATTCTAATTCATTCGTTCGATCCATTCTAATTTATTCATACGATCCATTCTAATTCATTCGTAAAATCTATTCTCATTCATTCGCACAAATGTATCCATTCTAATTCATTCGTACGATCTATTCTAATTCATTCGTACGATCCACTCTAATTCATTCGAACGATCCATTCTAATTCATTCGCATGATCCACTCTAATTCATTCATACGATCCATTCTAATTCATTCGCACGATCCATTCTAATTCATTCGCAAGATCCATTCTAATTCATTCGTACAATCTATTCTAATTCATTCGTACGATCCATTCTAATTCACTCCGCACGAATGTATCCATTCTAATTCATTCGTACGATCCATTCTAATTCATTCGAACGATCCATTCTAATTCATTCATACAATCCATTATAATTCATTCGCACGATCCATTCTAATTCATTCATACGATCCATTCTTATTCATTCACGATCCATTCTAATTCATTCGTACGTCATTCGTACGATCTATTCTAAATCATTCGTACGATCCATTCAAATTCATTCACACAAATGTATCCAATCTAATTTATTCGTACGATCCATTCTAATTCATTCGCACGATCCATTCTAATTCATTCGAACGATCCATTCTAATTCATTCGTACAATCTATTCTAATTCATTTATATGATCCATTCTAATTCATTCATACGAATGTATCCATTCTAATTCATTCGTACGATCCATTCTAATTCATTTGCACGAATGTATCCTTTCTAATTCATTCGTATGATCCATTCTAATTCATTCGTACGATCCATTCTAATTAATTCGCACGAATATATCCATTCTAATTCATTCGCACAATCCATTCTAATTCATTCGTATGATCCATTCAAATTCATTTGCAAGGATGTATCCATTCTAATTCATTCGTACGATCCATTCTAATTCACTCGGTCGATCCATTCTAATTCATTCGTACAATCCAGTCTAATTCATTCGTATGAACCTTTCTAATTCATTCAGACGATCCATTCTAATTCATTCGCACGATCCATTCCAATTCATTCGTATGATCTATTCTAATTCACTCGGACGATCCATTCTAATTCATTCGCACGAATGTATCCATTCTAATTCATTCGTACGACCCATTCTAATTCATTCTATGATCCATTATAATTCATTCGCACAAATGTATCCATTCTAATTCATTCGTATGATCCATTCTAATTCATTCGTATGATCCATTCTAATTCATTCGTACGAATGTATCCATTCTAATTCATTCGTACAATCCATTCTAATTTATTCATATGATCTATTATAATTCATTCGTACGAATGTATCCATTCTAATTCATTCGTACGATCCATTCTAATTCATTCGCTCGATCCATTCTAATTCATTCACGATCCATTCTAATTCATAAGTACGATCCATTCTAATTCATTTCATACGATCCATTCTAATTCATTCGTACGGTCCATTCTAATTCATTCATACGATCTATTCTAATTCATTCATACGATACATTCTAATTCATTCGTAAGATCCATTCTAATTCATTCGCACGAATGTATCCATTTTAATTAATTCGTACGATCCATTCTAATTCATTTGTACGAATGTATCTATTCTAATTCATTCGTACGATCCATTCATTCATTCGCACGATCCATTCTAATTCATTCGCACGATCCATTCTAATTCATTCATACGATCCATTCTAATTCATTCGAACAATCCATTCTAATTCATTCGCACGAATGTATCCATTCTAATTCATTCGCACGATCCATTCTAATTCATTCGCACGATCCATTCTAATTCATTCATACGATCCATTCTAATTCATTCGAACAATCCATTCTACTTCATTCGCACGAATGTATCCATTCTAATTCATTCGCACGATCCATTCTAATTCATTCGCATGATCCATTCTAATTCATTCATACGATCCATTCTAATTCATTCATATGATTCATTTTAATTCATTTAGATGATCCATTCTAATTCATTCATACGATCCATTCTAATTCATTCGTACGATCCATTCTAATTCACTCGTACGATCCATTCTAATTCATTCGTATGATCCATTCTTATCATTCGCACGATCCATTCTAATTCATCCGTACGATCCATTCTAATTCATTCGCACGAATGTGTCCATTCTAATTAATTCAGACGATCCATTCTAATTCATTCGCACGAATGTATCCATTCTAATTCATTCATACGATCCATTCTAATTCATTCATATGATCCATTCTAATTCACTTGCATGATCCATTCTAATTCATTCGCACAAATGTATCCATTCTAATTCATTCGTACGATCCATTCTAATTCATTCGCATGGTCCATTATAATTCATTCGTACGAATGTATCCATTCTAATTCATTCATACAATCCATTCTAATTCATTCATATGATCCTTTCTAATTCATTCGTACGATCCATTCTAATTCATTCCCATGAATGTTTCCATTCTAATTCATTCGTACGATCCATTCTAATTCATTCGCACGAATGTATCCATTCTAATTCACTCGTACGATCGTACGATCCATTCTAATTCATTCGTACGATCCATTCTAATTCATTTGCACGATCCATTCTAATTCATTCGTACGATCCATTCTAATGCATCTGCACGATCCATTCTAATTCATTGGAACGATCCATTCTAATTCATTCGTACGATCCATTCTAATTCATTCGTATGATCCTTTCTAATTCATTCGTACGATCCAATCTAATTCATTCATATGATCCATTCTAATTCATTCATACGATCCATTCTAATTCATTCATACGAATATATCCATTCTAATTCATTCGTACGATCCATTCTAATTCATTCGCACGATCCATTCTAATTAATTCGTACGATCCATTCTAATTCATTCGCATGATTGTATCCATTCTAATTCATTCGTACGATCCAATGTAATTCATTCACACGATCCATTCTAATTCATTCGTACGATCCATTCTAATTCATTCGTACGATCAATTCTAATTCATTCGTTCGATCCATTCTAATTCATTCATACGATCCATTCTAATTCATTCGTAAAATCTATTCTCATTCATTCGCACAAATGTATCGATTCTAATTCATTCGTACGATCTATTCTAATTCATTCGTACGATCCACTCTAATTCATTCGAACGATCCATTCTAATTCATTCGCATGATCCACTCTAATTCATTCATACGATCCATTCTAATTCATTCGCACGATCCATTCTAATTCATTCGCAAGATCCATTCTAATTCATTCGTACAATCTATTCTAATTCATTCGTACTATCCATTCTAATTCACTCCGCACGAATGTATCCATTCTAATTCATTCGTATGATCCATTCTAATTCATTCGAACGATCCATTCTAATTCATTCATACAATCCATTATAATTCATTCGCACGATCCATTCTAATTCATTCATACGATCCATTCTAATTCATTCACGATCCATTCGAATTCATTCGTACGTCATTCGTACGATCTATTCTAAATCATTCGTACGATCCATTCAAATTCATTCACACAAATGTATCCAATCTAATTTATTCGTACGATCCATTCTAATTCATTCGCACGATCCATTCTAATTTATTCGAACGATCCATTCTAATTCATTCGTACAATCTATTCTAATTCATTTATATGATCCATTCTAATTAATTCATACGAATGTATCCATTCTAATTCATTCGTACGATCCATTCTAATTCATTTGCACGAATGTATCCTTTCTAATTCATTCGTATGATCCATTCTAATTCATTCGTACGATCCATTCTAATTAATTCGCACGAATATATCCATTCTAATTCATTCGCACAATCCATTCTAATTCATTCGTATGATCCATTCAAATTCATTTGCAAGGATGTATCCATTCTAATTCATTCGTACGATCCATTCTAATTCACTCGGTCGATCCATTCTAATTCATTCGTACAATCCAGTCTAATTCATTCGTATGATCCTTTCTAATTCATTCAGACGATCCATTCTAATTCATTCGCACGATCCATTCCAATTCATTCGTATGATCTATTCTAATTCACTCGGACGATCCATTCTAATTCATTCGCACGAATGTATCCATTTTAATTCATTCGTACGATCCATTCTAATTCATTCTATGATCCATTATAATTCATTCGCACAAATGTATGCATTCTAATTCATTCGTATGATCCATTCTAATTCATTCGTATGATCCATTCTAATTCATTCGTACGAATGTATCCATTCTAATTCATTCGTACAATCCATTCTAATTTATTCATATGATCTATTCTAATTCATTCGTACGAATGTATCCATTCTAATTCATTCGTACGATCCATTCTAATTCATTCGCTCGATCCATTCTAATTCATTCACGATCCATTCTAATTCATAAGTACGATCCATTCTAATTCATTTCATACGATCCATTCTAATTCATTCGTACGGTCCATTCTAATTCATTCATACGATCTATTCTAATTCATTCATACGATACATTCTAATTCATTCGTAAGATCCATTCTAATTCATTCGCACGAATGTATCCATTTTAATTAATTCGTACGATCCATTCTAATTCATTTGTACGAATGTATCTATTCTAATTCATTCGTACGATCCATTCATTCATTCGCACGATCCATTCTAATTCATTCGCACGATCCATTCTATTTCATTCATACGATCCATTCTAATTCATTCGAACAATCCATTCTAATTCATTCGCACGAATGTATCCATTCTAATTCATTCGCACGATCCATTCTAATTCATTTGCACGATCCATTCTAATTCATTCATACGATCCATTCTAATTCATTCGAACAATCCATTCTACTTCATTCGCACGAATGTATCCATTCTAATTCATCCGCACGATCCATTCTAATTCATTCGCATGATCCATTCTAATTCATTCATGCGATCCATTCTAATTCATTCGTATGATTCATTTTAATTCATTTAGATGATCCATTCTAATTCATTCATACGATCCATTCTAATTCATTCGTACGATCCATTCTAATTCACTCGTACGATCCATTCTAATTCATTCGTATGATCCATTCTTATCATTCGCACGATCCATTCTAATTCATTCGTACGATCCATTCTAATTCATTCGCACGAATGTGTCCATTCTAATTCATTCAGACGATCCATTCTAATTCATTCGCATGAATGTATCCATTCTAATTCATTCATACGATCCATTCTAATTCATTCGTATGATCCATTCTAATTCACTTGCATGATCCATTCTAATTCATTCGCACAAATGTATCCATTCTAATTCATTCGTACGATCCATTCTAATTCATTCGCATGGTCCATTATAATTCATTCGTACGAATGTATCCATTCTAATTCATTCATACAATCCATTCTAATTCATTCATATGATCCTTTCTAATTCATTCGTACGATCCATTCTAATTCATTCCCATGAATGTTTCCATTCTAATTCATTCGTACGATCCATTCTAATTCATTCGCACGAATGTATCCATTCTAATTCACTCGTACGATCGTACGATCCATTCTAATTCATTCGTACGATCCATTCTAATTCATTCGCACGATCCATTCTAATTCATTCGTACGATCCATTCTAATGCATCCGCACGATCCATTCTAATTCATTGGAACGATCCATTCTAATTCATTCGTACGATCCATTCTAATTCATTCGTATGATCCTTTCTAATTCATTCGTACGATCCAATCTAATTCATTCATACGATCCATTCTAATTCATTCATACGATCCATTCTAATTCATTCGTACGATTCATTCTAATTCATTCATATGATCCATTGTAATTAACACGCACGATCCATTCTAATTCATTCACATGATCCATTCTAATTCATTCGTACGATCCATTCTAATTCATTCGTACGATCCATTTTTATTCATTCGTATGATCCATTCTAATTCATTCGCACGAATGTATCCACTCTAATTCATTCGTACGATCCATTCTAATTGATCCAGTCCAATTCATTCGTATGATCTATTTTAATTTATTCGTACGATCCATTCTAATTTATTCATACGATCCATTCTAATTCATTCGTATGATTCATTCTAATTCATTCAGATGATCCATTCTAATTCATTCGCACGATCTATTCTAATTCATTTGTATGATCCACTCTAATTCATTCATACGATCCATTCTAATTTATTCGTACGATCCATTCTAATTCATTCGTACGATCCATTCTTATTCATTCGTACGATCCATTCTAATTCATTCGCACGAATGTATCCATTCTAATTCATTCGTACGATCCATTCTAATTTACTCAGACGATCCATTCTAATTCATTCGTACGATCTAATCTAATTCATTCGTACTATACATTCTAATTCATTCGTAAGATCCATTCTAATTCATTCGCACGTATGTATCCATTCTAATTCATTCGTTCGATCCATTCTAATTCATTCATACGATCCATTCTAATTCATTCGTACGAATATATCCATTATTATTCATTCGTACGATCCATTCTAATTCATTCGCACGATCCAATCTAATTAATTCGTACGATCCATTCTAATTCATTCGCATGATTGTATCCATTCTAATTCATTCGTACGATCCAATGTAATTCATTCACACGATCCATTCTAATTCATTCGTACGATCCATTCTACTTCATTCGTACGATCCATTCTAATTAATTCGTTCGATCTATTATAATTCATTCATACGATCCATTCTAATTCATTCGTAAAATCTATTCTCATTCATTCGCACAAATGTATCCATTCTCATTCATTCACATAAATGTATCCATTCTAATTCATTCGTACGATCCATTCTAATTCATTCGTATAATCCATTCTAATCCATTCGAACGATCCATTCTAATTCATTCGAACGATCCATTCTAATTCATTCGCATGATCCATTCTAATTCATTCGTACGATCTATTCTAATTCATTCGTACGTTCCACTCTAATTCATTCGAACGATCCATCCTAATTCATTCACATGATCCACTCTAATTCATTCATACGATCCATTCTAATTCATTCGCACGATCCATTCTAATTCATTCGCAAGATCCATTCTAATTCATTCGTACAATCTATTCTAATTCATTCGTACGTTCCATTCTAATTCATTCGCACGAATATATCCATTCTAATTCATTCGTACGATCCATTCTAATTCATTCGAACGTTCCATTCTAATTCATTCATACAATCCATTATAATTCATTCGCACGATCCATTCTAATTCATTCATACGATCCATTCTAATTCATTCACGATCCATTCTAATTCATTCGTATGTCATTCGTACGATCTATTCTAAATCATTCGTACGATCTATTCTAATTCATTCACACGAATATATCCAATCTAATTTATTCGTACGATCCATTCTAATTCATTCGCACGATCCATTCTAATTCATTCGAACGATTCATTCTAATTCATTCATACAATCTATTCTAATTCATTCGTATGATCCATTCTAATTCATTCATACGAACGTATCCATTCTAATTCATTCGTACGATCCATTCTAATTCATTTGCACGAATGTATGCTTTCTAATTCATTCGTATGATCCATTCTAATTCATTCGTACGATCCATTCTAATTAATTCGCACGAATATATCCATTCTAATTCATTCGCACAATCCATTCTAATTCATTCATATGATCCATTCAAATTCATTTGCAAGGATGTATCCATTCTAATTCATTCGTACGATCCATTCAAATTCACTCGGTCGATCCATTCTAATTCATTCGTACAATCCAGTCTAATTCATTCGTATGATTCATTCGTATGATCCTTTCTAATTCATTCAGACGATCCATTCTAATTCATTCGCACGATCCATTCTAATTCATTCGTATGATCTATTCTAATTCACTCGGACGATCCATTCTAATTCATTCGCACGAATGTATCCATTCTAATTCATTCGTACGATCCATTCTAATTCATTCTATGATCCATTATAATTCATTCGCATAAATGTATCCATTCTAATTCATTCGTATGATCCATTCTAATTCATTCGTACGAATGTATCCATTCTAATTAATTCGTACAATCCATTCTAATTTATTTGTATAATTTATTCTAATTCATTCGTACGAATGTATCCATTCTTATTCAGTCGTACGATCCACTCCAATTCATTCGCTCGATCCATTCTAATTCATTCACGATCCATTCTAATTCATAAGTACGATCCATTCTAATTCATTTCATACGATCCATTCTAATTCATTCGTACAGTCCATTCTAATTCATTCATACGATATATTCTAATTCATTCATACGATCCATTCTAATTCATTCGTAAGATCCATTCTAATTCATTCGCATGAATGTATCTATATTAATTAATTCGTACGATCCATTCTAATTCATTTGTACGAATGTATCTATTCTAATTCCTTCGTACGATCCATTCAATCATTCGCACGATCCATTCTAATTCATTCGCACGATCCATTCTAGTTCATTCATATGATCTATTCTAATTCATTCGTACGATCCATTCTATTTCACTCGCACTATCCATTCTAATTCATTCGTACGATCCATTCTAATTCATTCACACGATCCATTCTAATTCATTCGTATGATCTATTCTAATTCAATCGCACGATCAATTCTAATTCATTCGTACGATCCATTCTAATTCATTCGAATGATCCATTCTAATTCATTCAAACGATCCATTCTAATTCATTCGGACGAATGTATCGATTCTAATTCATTCGTACGATCCATTCTAATTCATTTGTACGATCTATTCTAATTCATTCATACGATTCATTCTAATTCATTCGTAAGATCCATTCAAATTCATTCGCACGATCCATTCTAATTCATTCGTATGATTCATTCATATGATCCATTCTAATTCAGTCGAACGATCCATTCGTACGACTCATTCGTACGATTCATTCATACGATCCATTCGTACGATTCATTCGTAAAATCTATTCTAATTCATTCGTACGATCCATTCTAATTCAGTCGCACGAATGTATCCATTCAAGTTCATTCGTACGATCTATTCTAATTCACTCGGACGATCCATTCTAATTCATTCGTATGAATGAATTAGAATGGATCGTATGAATGAATTAGAATAGATCGTGCGAATGAATTAGAATGGATTGTGCGAGTGAATTAGAATGGATCGTGCGAATGAATTAGAATGGATACATTCGTGCGAATGAATTAGAATGGATCGTACGAATGAATTAGAATGGATCATACGAATGAATGAGAATAGATCGTATGAATGAATTAGAGTGGATTATGCGAATGAATTAGAATGGATCAAATGAATGAATTAGAATGGATACATTCCTGCGAATGAATTAGAATGGATCGTACGAATAAATTAGAATGGATCGTACGAATGAATTAGAATGGATCATACGAATGGATTAGACTGGATTGTACGAATGGATTAGAATGGATCGTACGAATGAATTAGAAAGGATCATACGAATGAATTAGAATGGATCGTACGAATGAATTAGAATGGATCGTTCGAATGAATTGGAATGGATCGTACGAATGAATTAGAATTGAATGTGCGAATGAATTAGAATGGATCGTGCGAATACATTAGAATGGACCATACGAATGAATTAGAATGGATTGTGCGAATGAATTAGAATGGATACATTCGTGCGAATGAATTAGATTGATTCGTGAGAATGATTTAGAATGGATCGTACGAATGAATTAGAGTGGATCGTACGAATGCATTAGAATGGATCGTACGAATGAATTAGAATGGATCGTGCGAATGAATTAGAATGGGTCGTGTGAATGAATTAGAATGTATCGTACGAATGATTTAGAATGGATCGTTCGAATGAATTAGAATGGATCGTGCGAATGAATTAGAATGGATATATTCGTGCGGATGAATTAGAATGGGTCGTATGAATGAATTAGAGTGGATCATACGAATGAATTAGAATGGATCGTCCGAATGAATTAGAATGGATCATACGAATAAATTAGAATGGATCGTCTGAATGAATTAGAATGAATCATACGAATGAATTAGAATGGATCTTATGAATGAATTAGAATGAATCATACAAATGAATTAGAATGGATCGTATGAACGAATTAGAATGGATCGATCGAATGTATTAGAATGGATCATGCGAATGAATTAGAATGGATCGTGCGAATGAATTAGAATGCATGGTACGAATAAATTAGAATGGATCATTCGAATGAATTAGAATGGATCGTACGAATGAGTTAGAATGGATCGTACGAATGAATTAGAATTGATTATCTGAATGAATTAGAATGAATCATACGAATGAATTCGAATGGATCGTGCGAATGAATTAGAATGGATCGTACGAATGAATTAGAATGGATCGTTCGAATGAATTAGAATGGATCGTACGAATGCATTAGAATGGATACATCCATGCGAATGAATAGAATGGATCATACGATTGAATTAGAATGGATCGTGCGAATGAATTAGAATGGATATATTCGTGCGAATGAATTAGAATGGATCGTCCGAGTGAATTAGAATGGATCGTACGAATGAATTAGAATGGATCGTGCGAATGAATTAGATTGGATCGTCTAAATGAATTAGAAAGGATCATACAAATAAATCAGAATGGATCATACGAATGAATTAGACTAGATCGTACGAATGAATTAGAATGGATCGTCCGAGTGAATTAGAATGGATCGTACGAATGAATTAGAATGGATACATCCTTGCAAATGAATTTAAATAGATCATACGAATGAATTAGAATGGATCGTGCGAATGAATTAGAATAGATACATTCGTGCGAATGAATTAGAATGGATCGTACGAATGAATTAGAATGGATCGAGCGAATGAATTAGAATGGATCGTACGAATGGATTAGAATGGAATGTGCGAATGAATTAGAATGGATCATACAAATGAATTAGAATGGATCGTGCGAATGATTATAATAGATCGTGCGAATGAATTAGAATTGATCATGCAAATGAATTAGAATGGATTGAATTAGAAGGGATCATACGAATGAATAAGAATGGATCGTACGAATGAATTAGAATGGATCGTACAAATGAATTAGAATGGATCATGTGAATGAATTAGAATGGATCGTACGAATGAATTAGAATGGATCGTGCAAATGAGTTAGAACGGATAGTACAAATGAATTAGAATGGATACATTCATGCGAAGGAATTATAATGGATCGTATGAATGAATTAGATTGGATCGTGCAAATGAATTAGAATGGATCGTACGAATGAATTAGAATGGATCATACGAATGAATTAGAATAGATCATGCGAATGAATTAGAATGGATCTTACTAATGAATTAGAATGGATAGTACGAATGTATTAGAATAGATCGTACGAATGAATTAGAATGGATCGTGCGAATGAATTAGAATGGGTACATTCGTGCGAATGAATTAGAATGGATCGTACGAATGATTTAGAATGGTTACATTCGTACGAATAAATTAGAGTGGATCGTATGAATGATTTAGAATGGATCATACAAATGAATTAGAATGGATAAGTTCGTGAAAATGAATTAGAATGTATCATACGAATGAATTAGAATGGATCGTTCGAATGAATTAGAATGGATCGTGTGTCTGAATGAATTAGAATGAATCATACGAATGAATTAGAATGGATCGTATGAATGAATTAGAATGGATCGTGCGAATGAATTAGAATGGATCGTACGCACGAATGTATCCATTCTAGTTCATTTGTACGATCCGTTCTAATTCATTCGTATGGATGTATCCATTCTAATTCATTCATACGATCCATTATAATTCATTCGCACGAATGTATCCATTCTAATTCATTCATACGATCCATTCTAATTCATTCGCATGATCTACTCTAATTCATTCATACGATCCATTCTAATTCATTCGTATGATCCATTCTAATTCATTCACACGATCCATTCTAATTCATTCGTCTGATCCATTCTAATTTAATCATACGATCCATTCTAATTCATTCGTACGATCCATTCTAATTCATTCGTACGATCCATTCTAATTCATTCGAACGATCCGTTCTAATTCATTCAGACGATCCATTCTATATCATTCGCACGAATGTATCCATTCTAATTCATTCGTACGATCCATTCTAATTCATTGGTACGATCCATTCTAATCCGTACGATCCATTCTAAATAATTCGTACGATCCATTCTAATTCATTCATACGATCCATTCTAATTCATTCGCACGAATGTATCCATTCTAATTCATTCGTACGACCCATTCTAATTCATTCGCACATTCCATTCTAATTCATTCGTACGATCCATTCTAATTCATTCGAACGATCCATTCTAATTCATTCGTACGATCCATTCTAATTCACTCGGACGATCCATTCTACTTCATTCGTACGATCCAGTCTAATTCATTCGCACGAATGTATCCATTCTAATTCATTCGTACGATCCATTCTAATTCATTCATACGATCCATTCTAAATCATTCGTTCGATCCATTCTAATTCATTCGTGCGATCCATTCTAATTCATTCGCACGAATGTATCCATTCTAATTCATTCGTACGATCCATTCTAAATAATTCGTACGATCTATTCTAATTCATTCGCACGATCCATTATAATTCATTCGTACGATCCATTCTAATTAATTCGCACGAATGTTTCCATTCTAATTCATTTGTACAATCCATTCTAATTCATTCGCTCGATCCATTCTAATTCATTCACGATCCATTCTAATTCATTCGTACGATCCATTCTAATTCATTCGTACGATCCATTGTAATTCATTCGCACGAATGTATCCATTCTAATTCATTCGCTTGATCTATTCTAAATCATTCACATGATCTATTATAATTCATTCGTACGATCTATTCTAATTCATTCGCACGAATGTATCCATTCTAATTCATTCGTATGATCCATTCTAATTCATTCACACGATCCATTCTAATTCATTCATATGATCCATTGTAATTAATTCGCACGATCCATTCTAATTCATTCACACGATCCTTTCTAATTCATTCGTACGACCCATTCTAATTAATTCGTACGATCCATTCTAATTTATTCGTACAATCCATTCTAATTCATTCGTACGAATGAATTAGAATGGATACATTCGTGCGAATGAATTAGAATGGATCGTACGAATGAATTAGAATGGATCGTATGAATAAATTAGAATGGATCATACGAATGAATTAGAATGGATAGATTCGTGCGAATGAATTAGAATGAATCGTACGAATGAATGAGAATGGATCATGCGAATGAATTAGAATGGATCGTGCAAATGAATTAGAATAGATACATTAGTGCGAATGAATTTGAATGGATCGTACGAATGAATTAGAATGGATCGTATGAATGAATTAGAATAGATTGTATGAATGAATTAGAATGGATCGTGAATGAATTAGAATTGATCGAGCGAATGAATTAGAATGGATCGTACGAATGAATTAGAATGGATCGTATGAATGAATAGAATGGATCGTATGAATGAATTAAAAAGAATCATACGAATGAATTAGAATGGATCGTATGAATGAATTAGAATGGATCGTCCGAGTGAATTAGAATGGATCATACGAATGAACTTGAATGGATACATTCGTGCGACTGAATTAGAATAGATCGTACGAATGAATTAGAATGGATCGTTCGATTGAATTAGAATGGATCGTACGAATGAATTAGAATGGATCATACGAATGAATTAGAATAGATCGTACGATCCATTCTAATTCATTCGTATGATCCATTCAAATTCATTTGCATGGATGTATCCATTCTAATTTATTCGTACAATCCATTCTATTTCATTCGTACGATCCATTCTAATTCATTCGTACGAATGAATTATAATGGATACATTCATGCGAATGAATTAGAATGGATCGTATGAATGAATTAGAATGGATCATACGAATGAATTAGTATGGATCATACGAATGAATTAGAATGGATCGTATGAATGAATTAGAATGGATACATTCGTACGAATGAATTAGAATGGATCGTACGAATGAATTAGAATGGATCATGTGAATGCATTAGAATGGATCGTACGAATAAATTAGAATGGATCGTGCGAATGAATTAGAATGGATCGTACGAATGAATTAGAATGGATCATGTGAATGAATTAGAATGGATCGTTCGAATGAATTAGAATGGATCGTGCGAATAAATTAGAATGGATCATACGAATGATTTAGAATGGATCGTACGAATGAATTGGAATGGATACATTCGTACGAATGAATTAGAATGGATCGTACGAATGAATCAGAATGGATCGTATGAATGAATTAGAATGGAGTGTACGAATGAATTTGAATGGATCGTACAAATGAATTAGAATAGATCGTGCGAATGAATTAGGATGGATCGTCCGAATGAATTAGAATGAATCATACGAATGAATTAAAATGGATCATATGAATGAATTAGAATTTATCGTGCGAATGAATTAGAATGGATCTTACAAATGAATTAGAATGGATCGTACAAATGAATTTGAATAGATCATACAAATCAATTAGAATGGATCGTACGAATGAATTAGAATGGATCGTACGAATGAATTAGAATGGATCGTGAATGAATTAGAATAATTTGAGCGAATGAATTAGAATGGATCGTATGAATGAATTAGAATTGATACATTCGTGCGAATGAATTAGAATGGATCGTACGAATGAATTAGAATGGATCGTACGAATGAATTAGAATGGATCGTTCGAATGAATTAGAATGGATCGTACGAATGAATTAGAATGGATCGTTCGAATAAATTAGAATGGATCATTCGAATGAATTAGAATGGATCGTACGAATGAATTAGAATAGATCGTACGAATGAATTAGAATGGATCGTCTGAATGAATTAGAATGAATCATACGAATGAATTAGAATGGATCATACGAATGAATTAGAATAGATCATATGAATGAATTAGAATGGATCATACAAATGGATTGGAATGGATCGTTCGAATGAATTAAAATGGATCGTGCAAATGAATTAGAATGGATCTTACGAATGAATTAGAATGGATAGTACGAATGAATTAGAATTGATCGTACGAATGAATTAAAATGGATATTCCGAGTGAATTAGAATGGATCGTACGAATGAATTTGAATGGATACATTTGTGCGAATGAATTAGTATGGATCATACGAATGAATAAGAATGGATCGTTCGAATGAATTAGAATGGATCTTATGAAAGAATTATAATGGATTGTACGAATGAATTAGAATGGGTCGAACGAATGAATTAGAATAGATCGTGTGAATGAATTAGAATGGATCGTGCGATTGAACAAGAATGGATACATTCGTGCGAATGAATTAGAATGGATCGTACGAATGAATTAGAATGGATCGTACGAATGAATTAGAATGGATCATACGAATTAATTAGAATGGATCGTACGAATGAATTAGAATGGATACATTCGTATAAATGAATTAGAATGGATTGTACGAATGAATTAGAATGGATCGTATGAATGAATTATAATGGTTCGTACGAATGAATTAGAATGGATTTTACGAATGAATTAGAATGGATCGTACGAATGAATTAGAATAGATCGTGCGAATAAATTAGAATGGATCGTCTGAATGAATTAGAATGAATCATACGAATGAATTAGAATGGAACGTATGAATGAATTAGAACGGTTCATACGAATGAATTAGAATGGATCATACGAATGAATTAGAATGGATTGTACGAATGAATTTGAATGGATCGTACGAATGAATTAGAATGGATCGTACGAATGAATTAGAAAGGATCGTACGAATGAATTAGAATGGATCGTGAATGAATTAGAATGGATCGAGCGAATAAATTAGAATGGATCGTACGAATGAATTAGAACGGATCATACGAATGACTTAGACTGGATTGTACGAATGAATTAGAATGGATCATCCGAATGAAATAGAATGGATTGTAGGAATGAATTAGAATGGATCGTACGAATGAATTAGAATGGATCGTGCAAATTAATTAGAATGGATCATGCGAATGAATTAGAATGGATTGTACGAATGAAATAGAATAGATTGTACGAATGAATTAGAATGGATCGTTCGAATGAATTAGATTGGATACATTCGTGCGAATGAATTAGAATGGATCGTACGAATGAATTAGAATGAATCGTACGAATGCATTAGAATAGATCGCGCGAATGAATTAGAATGGATCGTACGAATGAATTTGAATGGATCGTACGAATGAATTTGAATGGATAGTACGAATGAATTAGAATGGATCATACGAATGAATTAGAATGGATCATACAAATGAATTAGAATGGATCGTGCGAATGAATTAGAACATTCTAATTCATTCGTATGATCCATTCTAATTCAATCACACGATCCATTTTAATTCATTCGTACGAATGAATTAGAATGGATCGTACGAATGAACTAGAATGGATCGTACGAATGAACTAGAATGGATCGTACGAATGAATTAGAATGGATCGTATGAATGAATTAGAGTGGATCATGCGAATGAATTAGAATGGATCATTTAAATGAATTAGAATGGATCGTATGAATGAATTAGAATGGATCATACGAATGAATTGGAATGGATCGTATGAATGAATTAGAATGGACCGTCTAAATGAATTAGAATGAATTATACGAATGAATTAGAATGGATCATGCGAATGAATTAGAATGGATACATTCGTGTGAATGAATTAGAATCGATTATACGAATGAATTAGAATGGATCGTACGAATGAATTAGAATAGATCGTATGAATGAATTAGATTGGATCATACGAATGAATTAGAATGGATCATACGAATGAATTAGAATGGATCGTGCGAATGAATTAGAATGGACACATTTTTGCGATAGTATTAGAATGGATCGTCCGAGTGAATTAGAATGGATCGTACGAATGAATTAGAATGGATATATTCGTGCGAATGATTCCTGCGAATGAATTAGAATGGATCGTATGAATGAATAAGAATGGATCGTACGTATAAATTAGAATTGATCGTACGAATGAATTAGAATGGATCGTACGATCGTACTAATGAATTAGAATGGATACATTCGTGCGAATGAATTAGAATGGATCGTACGAATGAAATAAAATGGATCGTTCGAATGAATTAGAATGTATCGTCCGAATGAATTTGAATGAATCATACGAATGAATTAGAATGGATCGTATGAATGAATTAGGATATATCATACGAATAAGCTAGAATGGATCGTACTAATGAATTAGAATGGATCGTGTGAGTGAATTAGAATGGATTGTACGAATGAATTAGAATGGATACATCCATACTAATGAATTTGAATGGATCATGCGAATGAATTATAATGGATCGTGCGAATGAATTAGAATGGATCGTGCAAATGAATTAGAATGGATTGTACGAATGAATTAGAATGGATACATTCATGCGAATGGATTAGAATGGATCGTCTGAATGAATTAGAATGGATCGTACGAATGAATTATAATGGAATGTGCGAATGAATTAGAATAGATCATACAAATGAATTAGAATGGATACGCTCGTACAATCCTTTCTATTTCATTCGTACGAACCATTCTAATTCATTCGTACGACTGAATTAGAATGGATACATTCGTGTGAATGAATTAGAATGGATCGTACGAATGAATTAGAATGGATCGTACGAATGAATTAGAATGGATACGCTCGTACAAATGAATTATAATGGATCGTACGAATGAATTAGAATGGATCGTATGAATGAATTAGAATGGTTCGTACAAATGAATTAGAATGGATTGTACGAATGAATTAGAATGGATCGTACGAATGAATTCGAATAGATCGTGCGAATGAATTAGAATGGATCGTCTGAATGAATTAGAATGAATCATACGAATGAATTAGAACGGATCGTATGAATGAGTTAGATTGGTTCGTACGAATGAATTAGAATGGATCATATGAATGAATTAGAATGGATTGTACGTATGAATTAGAATTGTTCGTACGATCCATTCTAATGCATTTGCACGATCCATTCTAATTTATTCGAATGATCCATTCTAATTCAATCGTACGATCCATTCTAATTCATTCGTAAGATCCATTCCAATTCATTCGCACGATCCATTCTAATTCATTCATACGATCCATTCTATTTCATTCGTATGATTCATTCTAATTCATTCAGACAATCCATTCTAATTCATTCGCATGATCTATTCTAATTCATTCGTACGATCCATTCTAATTCATTCGTACAATCCATTCTAATTCATTCATACGATCCATTCAAATTCATTCGTACAATCCATTCTAATTCATTCGTACGAACCATTCTAATTCATTCATACGATCCATTCTAATTCATTCGTATGATCCATTCTAATTCATTCATACGAATGTATCCATTCAAATTCATTCTTACAATCCGCTCTAATTCATTCATATGATCAATTCTAATTCATTCATACGATCCGTTCTAATTCATTCGTACGATCCATTCTAATTTATTCGCACGAATATATCCATTCTAATTTATTTGTACGAATGAATTAGAATGGATCGTACGAATGAAATAGAATGGATTGTACGAATGAATTAGAATGGATACATCCATGCAAATGAGTTTGAATGGATCATACAAATGAATTAGAATGGATCGTGCGAATGAATTAGAATGGATACATTCATGCGAATGAATTAGAATGGATCATGCGAATGAATTATAATGGATCGTACGAATGAATTACAATGGAATGTGCGAATGAATTAGAATGGATTACACAAATGAATTACAATGGATCTTGCAAATGAATTAGAATGGATCGTGCGAATGAATTAGAATGGATCGGGAATGAATTAGAATGGATCGAGCGAATGAATTAGAATGGATCGTGCGAATGAATTAGAATGGATCGTACGAATGAATTAGAATGGATCGTACGAATGAATTAGAATGGATCGTACGAATGAAATAGAATGGATTGTACGAATGAAGTAGAATGGATCATGCGAATGCATTTGAATGGATCGTACGAATGAAATTGAATAGATACATTCGTGCGACTGAATTAGAATAGATCGTACAAATCAATTAGAATGGATCGTGTGAATGAATTAGAATGGATCTTACGTATGAACTAGAATGGATCATACGAATTAATTAGAATGGATCGTTCGAATGAATTAGAATGGATCGTGCGAATGAATTTGAATGGATACATTCGTGCAAATGAATTAGAGTGGATCGTACGAATGATTTAGAATGGATCGTACGAATGAATTAGAATGGATCGTATGAATGAATTAGAGTGGATTATACGAATGAATTAGAATGGATACATTCGTGTGAATGAATTAGAGTGGATCATACGAATGAATTAGAATGGATTGTACGAATGAATTAGAATGGATCGTACGAATGAATTAGAATGGATCGTACGAATGAAGTAGAATGCCATTCTAATTCATTCGTACGATCCATTCTTATTCATTCGTACGATCCATTCTAATTCAATCCATTCTAATTCATTTGCACGATCCATTCTAATTCATTCGCACGATCTATTCTAATTCATTCGCACGATCCATTCTAATTCATTTGTATGACCCATTCTAATTCATTCACACTTTCCATTCTAATTCATTCATACGATCCATTCTAATTCATTCGTACGATCCATTCTAATTCATTCAGACGATCCATTCTAATTCATTCGCATGAATGTATCCATTCTAATTCATTCGTACGATCCATTCTAATTCATTCGCACGATCCATTCTAATTCATTCGCACGATCCATTATAATTCATTCGCATGATCCATTCAAATTCATTTGTATGGATGTATCCATTCTAATTCATTCGTATAATCCATTCTAATTCACTCGCACGATCCATTCTAATTCATTAGTACGATCCATTCAAGCTTATTCGTACGATCCATCCTAATTCATTCATACGATCCATTCTAATTCATTCGTATGATTCATTCAAATTCATTCATACGATCCATTCTAATTCATTCGAACGATCCATTTTATTTCATTCGTACGATCCATTCTAATTCATTCGCACGAATGTATCTATTCTAATTCCTTACTACGATCGTACGATCCATTCTAATTCATTCATACGATCAATTCTAATTTATATGTACGATCCATTCTTATTCATTCGTCCAATCCATTCTAATTCATTTGCAGGAATCATTCGCACGAATGTATCCATTCTAATTCATTCGTACGATCCATTCTAATTCACTCGGACGATCCATTCTAATACATTCGCACAAATGTATCCATTCTAATTCATTCGCACTATCCATTCTAATTCATTCATATGATCCATTCTAATTCATTTGCATGATCCAATCTAATTCATTCATACGATCCATTCTAATTCATTCGTACGATCCATTCTAATTCATTCGTATGATCCATTCTAATTCATTCGCACGAATGTATCCATTCTAATTCATTCGCACGATCCATTCTAATCCATTCGCATGATCCATTCTAATTCATTCGTATAATTCATTCTAATTCATTCAGACGATCCATTTTAATTCATTCATACGATCC
Organism: Chamaelirium japonicum; assembly: GCA_947650365.1. Lineage (NCBI taxonomy): Eukaryota > Viridiplantae > Streptophyta > Magnoliopsida > Liliales > Melanthiaceae > Chamaelirium > Chamaelirium japonicum. The sequence goes on along the minus strand of OX393553.1, from coordinate 93,034,164 downwards.
ATTCTAATTCATTCGAATGATCCATTCTAATTTATTCGTACGATCCTTTCTAATTCATTTAAACGATCCATTCTAATTCATTCGCATGATCCACTCTAATTCATTTATATAATCCATTCTAATTCATTCGTATGATCCATTCTAATTCATTCGTACGATCTATTCTAATTCATTCGCACGAATGTATCCATTCTAATTCATTCGCACGATCCATTCTAATTCATTCGAATGATCCATTCTAATTCATTTGTACGAATGAATTAAAATGGATCGTGCGATTGAATTAGAATGGATCATACGAATGAATTAGAATGTTCTAATTAATTCGCACGATCCATTCTAATTCATTTGTACGATCCATTCTAATTCATTCGTAAGATCCATTCTAATTCATTCATACTATCCATTCTAATTCATTCGTACGATCCATTCAAATTCATTAGTATGATCCATTCTAATTCATTCGCACGATCTATTCTAATGCATTCGTACGATCCATTCTAATTCATTCGTACGATCCATTCTAATTCATTCGCACGAATGTATCCAATCTAATTCATTCGTATGATCCATTCTAATTCATTCGTACAATCCATTCTAATTCATTCGCACAATCTATTCTAATTCATTCGCACGATCCATTCTAATTCATTCGTACTATCCATTCTATTTCATTCGGACGATCCATTCTAATTCATTCGTACGATCCAGTCTAAGTCATTCGTATGATCCGTTCTAATTCATTCGTACGATCCATTCAAATTCATTCGCACGAATGTATCTATTCTAATTCATTCGTACGATCCATTCTAATTCATTCGCATGATCCATTCTAATTCACTCGGATGATCTATTCTAATTCATTCGTACGATCCAGTCTATTCATTCGTATGATCCATTCTGATTCATTCGTATGATCCATTCTAATTCATTCGCTCGATCCATTCTAATTCATTCACGATCCATTCTAATTCATTCGTACGATCCATTCTAATTCATTCGTACAATCCATTCTAATCCATTCATACGATCCATTCAAATTCATTCATACAATCTATTCTAATTCATTCGTATGATCCATTCTAATTCATTCGTTCGAACCATTCTAATTCATTCATACGATCTGTTCTAATTCATTCGTATGATTCATTCTAATTTATTCAGACGATCCATTCTAATTCATTCGCACGATCTATTCTAATTCATTTGTACGATCCATTCTAATTCATTCGTACAATCCATTCTAATTCATTCGTACGAACCATTCTAATTCATTCATACGATCCATTCTAATTCATTCGTACGATCTATTCTAATTCATTTGTACGAATATATCCATTCTAATTCATTCATACGATACATTCTAATTCATTCGTATGATCCATTCTAATTCATTCGTATGATCCATTCTAATTCATTCGTACGATCCATTCTAATTCATTCGCACGAATGTATCCATTCTAATTCAGTCGTACGAATGAATTAGAATGGATCGTACGAATGAAATAGAATGGACTGTACGAATGAATTAGAATGGATCATGCGAATGAATTTGAATGGATTGTTCGAATGAGCTAGAATGGATCGTACGAATGAATTAGAATGGATCGTGCGAGTGAATTAGAATAGATTGTACGAATGAATTAGAATAGATACATCCATGCAAATTGATTTGAATGGATCATGCGAATGAATTAGAATGGATCGTGCGAATGAATTAGAATGGATCGTGCGAATGAATTAGAATGGATTGTACGAATGAATTAGAATGGATATATTTGTGCGAATGAATTAGAATGGATCATACGAAAGAATTAGAATGGATCGTACGAATGAATTAGAATAGATCGTATGAATGAATTAGAGTGGATCATACGAATGAATTAGAATTCATTTGTATGATCCATTCTAATTCATTCGCACATTCCATTGTAATTCATTCGTACGATCCATTCTAATTCATTCAGACAATCCATTCTAATTCATTCGCATGAATGTATCCATTCTAATTCATTCATACGATCCATTCTAATTCATTCGCACGATCCATTCTAATTCATTCGCACGATCCATTCTAATTCATTCGCATGATCCATTCAAATTCATTTGCATGGATGTATCTATTCTAATTTATTCATACAATCCATTCTAATTCACTCGCACGATCCATTCTAATTCATTCGTACGATCCATTCTAGCTCATTCGAACGATCCATCCAAATTCATTCATACGATCCATTCTAATTCATTCGTATGATTCATTCTAATTCTTTCAGACGATCCATTCTAATTCATTCGAACGATCCATTCTATTTCATTCGTATGATCCATTCTAATTCATTCGTACGATCCATTCTAATTCATTTGTACGAATATATCCATTCTAATTCATTCGTACGATCCATTCTAATTCATTCGTATGATCCATTCTAATTCATTCGTACGAGCCATTCTAATTCATTCGTATGATCCATTCTAATTCATTCGCACGAATGTATCCATTCTAATTCAGTCATACGAATGAATTAGAATGGATCGTATGAATGAAATAGAATGGATTGTACGAATGAATTAGAATGGATCATGCGAATGCATTAGAATGGATCGTACGAATGAACTTGAATGGATACATTTGTGCGACTGAATTAGAATAGATCGTATGGATGAATTAGAATGGATCGTGCAAATGAATTAGAATGGATCGTACGAATGAATTAGAATGGATCATACGAATGAATTAGAATGGATTGTTCGAATGAATTAGAATGGATCGTGCGAATGAATTAGAAAGGATATATTCGTGCGAATGAATTAGAATGGATTATACGAATGAATTAGAATGGATCGTACGAATGAATTAGAATAGATCATATGAATGAATTTGAGTGGATCATACGAATGAATTAGAATGGATCGTACGAATGAATTAGAATGAATTAGAATGGATCGTACGAATGAATTAGAATGGATCATACGAATGAATATGAATGGATCATGCGAATGAATTAGAATAGATCGTACGAATAAATTAGAATGCCCTTCTAATTCATTCGTACGATCCATTCTTCTTCATTGGTACGATCCATTTTAATTCAATCCATTCTAATTCAATTTGCACGATCCATTCTAATTCATTCCCACGATCTATTCTAATTCATTCGCAAGATCCATTCTAATTCATTTGTATGATCCATTCTAATTCATTCGCACATTCCTTTCTAATTCATTCGTACGATCCATTCTAATTCATTCAGACGATCCATTCTAATTCATTCGCATGAATGTATCCATTCTAACTCCTTCATACGATCCATTCTAATTCATTCGCACGATCCATTCTAATTCATTCGCACGATCCATTCTAATTCATTCGCATGATCCATTCAAATTCATTTGCATGGATGTATCTATTCTAATTCATTCGTACAATCCATTCTAATTCACTCGCACGATCTATTCTAATTCATTAGTATGATCCATTCTAGCTCATTCGAACGATCCATTCTAATTCATTCACACGATCCATTCTAATTCATTCGTATGATTCATTCTAATTTATTCAGATGATCCATTCTAATTCATTCGAACGATCCATTCTATTTCATTCGTACGATCCATTCTAATTCATTCGCACGAATGTATCCATTCTAATTCATTCATATGATCGTACGATCCATTCTAATTCATTCGTACGATCCTGTCTAATTCATTCATATGATCCATTCTTATTCATTCGCACGAATTTATCCATTCTAGCTCATTCGTACGATCCATTCTAATTCGTTCGTACGATCCATTCTAATTCATTCGAACAATCCATTCTAATTCATTCGTACGATCCATTCTAATTCATTCGCACGATCCATTCTAATTCATTCGCACGATCCATTCTAATTCATTCGTACGATCCATTCTAATTCATTCGTACGATCCATTCTAATTCACTCGGACTATCCATTCTAATTCATTCGTACGATCCAGTCTAATTCATTCGCACGAATGTATCTATTCTAATTTATTCATACGATCCATTCTAATTCATTCGTATAATCCATTCTAAATCATTTGTACGATCCATTCTAATTCATTGATACGATCCATTCTAATTCATTCGCACGAATGTATCCATTCTAACTCAGTCGTTCGATCCATTCTAATTCAATCGTACGATCCATTCTAATTCATTCGCACGATCCATTCTAATTCAATCGTACGATCCATTCTAATTCATTCGGGCGATCCATTCTAATTCATTCGCACGATCCACTCTAATTCATTCATACGATCCATTCTAATTCATTCGTACGAATGTATCCATTCCAATTCATTTGCACAATCCATTCTAATTCATTCGAACGATCCATTCTAATTCATTCGTACGATCCATTCTAATTCATTCGCACGATCCATTCTAATTCATTCGTACGATCCATTCTAATGCAATTCGTACGATCCATTCTAATTCATTCGTACGATCCATTCTAAATCATTCTCACGAATATATCTAATTCATTCGCACGAATGTATCCATTCTAATTCAATTGCACGATCCATTCTAATTCATTCGTACGATCCATTCTAATGCATTCGCACAATTCATTCTAATTCATTCGCACATTCCATTCTAATTCATTCGTATGATCCATTCTAATTCATTCGAACGATCGATTCTAATTCATTTGCACGATCCATTCTAATTCATTCGTACGATCCATTCTAATGCATTCGTACGATCCATTCTAATTCATTTGTACGATTCATTCGAATTCATTCGTATCATTCTGATGTATTCGTACGATCCATTCTAGTTCATTCATACGATCCATTCTAAATCATTCTAATGAATACATCTAATTCATTCGCACGAATTCATTCGTACGATCCATTCTAAATCATTCTCACGATCCATTCTGATGTATTCATACGATCCATTCTATTTCATTCGTACGATCCATTCTAAATCATTCTAAATCATTCTCACAAATACATCTAATTCATTCTAAATCATTCTCAGGAATACATCTAATTCATTCGTACGATCCATTCTAATGCATTCGCACGATCCATTCTAATTCATTCGCACATTCCATTCTAATTCATTCGTTCGATCCATTCTAATTCATTCGAACGATCCATTCTAATTCATTCGAACGATCCATTCTAATTCATTCGTACGATCCATTCTAATTCATTCGTACGATCCATTCTAATTCATTCGTACGATCCATTCTAATTCATTCGCACGAATGTATCCATTCTAATTCATTCGTACGATCCATTCTAAATCATTCGCTCGATCCATTCTAATTCATTCATGATCCATTCTAATTTATTTGTATGATCTATTCTAATTCATTCGTATGATCCATTCTAATTCATTCGTACGATCTATTCTAATTCATTCATACGATCCATTCTAATTCATTCGTAAGATCCATCTAATTCATTCGCACGATCCATTCTAATTCATTCATTCGATCCATTATATTTCATTCGTATGATTCATTCTAATTCATTCAGACGATCGATTCAAATTCATTCACACGATCTATTCTAATTCATTCGTATGATCCATTCTAATTCATTCGTACAATCCATTCTACTAATTATTCGTACGAACCATTCTAATTCATTCGTACGAACCATTCTAATTCATTCATACGATCCATTCTAATTCATTCGTACGATCCATTCTAATTCATTCGTACGAATATAATCATTCTAATTCATTCGTACGATCTACTCTAATTCATTCGCATGATCCATTCTAATTCATTCGTACAATCCATTCTAATACATTCGTACGATCCATTCTAATTTATTCGCACGAATGTATCCATTCTAATTCATTCGTACGAATGAATTAGAATGGATCGTACGAATGAAATAGAATGGATTGTACGAATGAATTAGAATGAATACATCCATGCAAATGAATTTGAATGGATCATACGAATGAATTAGAATGGATCGTGCGAATGAATTAGAATGGATACATTCGTGTGAATGAATTAGAATGGATCATGCGAATGAATTATAATGGATCGTACGAATGAATTAGAATGGAATGTGCGAATGAATTAGAATGGATTATACAAATGAATTAGAATGGATCGTGCGAATGAATTAGAATGGATCGTGCGAATGAATTAGAATGGATCATACGAATGAATTAGAATGGATCGTGAATGAATTAGAATGGATCAAGCGAATGAATTAGAATGGATCGTGCGAATGAATTAGAATGGATCGTACGAATGAATTAGAATGGATCATACGAATGAATTAGAATGGATCGTACGAATGAATTAGAATGGATCGTACGAATGAAATAGAATGTATTGTACGAATGAATTAAAATGGATCATGCGAATGCATTTGAATGGATCGTACGAATGAAATTGAATGGATACATTCGTGCGACTGAACTAGAATAGATCGTACGAACGAATTAGAATGGATCGTGCGAATGAATTAGAATGGATCTTACGTATGAATTAGAATGGATCATACGAATTAATTAGAATGGATCGTTCGAATGAATTAGAATGGATCATGCGAATGAATTAGAATGGATACATTCGTGCGAATGAATTAGAATGGATCGTACGAATGAATTAGAATGGATCATACGAATGAATTATAATGGATCGTATGAATGAATTAGAGTGGATCATACGAATGAATTAGAATGGATACATTCGTGTGAATGAATTAGAGTGGATCATACAAATGAATTAGAATGGATCGTACAAATAAATTAGAATAGTTCATACGAATGAATTAGAATGGATCGTACGAATGAATTAGAATGGATCGTGCGAATGAATTAGAATGGATCGTACGAATGAATTAGAATACCATTCTAATTCATTCGTATGATCCATTCTTATTCATTCGTATGATCCATTATAATTTAATCCATTCTAATTCATTTGCATGATCCATTCTAATTCATTCGCACGATCTAGTCTAATTCATTCGCACGATCCATTCTAATTCATTTGTATGATCCATTCTAATTCATTCGCACATTCCATTCTAATTCATTCATACGATCCATTCTAATTAATTCGCACATTCCATTCTAATTCATTCAGACGATCCATTCTAATTCATTCGCTTGAATGTATCCATTCTAATTCATTCGTATGATCCATTCTAATTCATTCGCTCGATCCATTCTAATTCATTCGCACAATCCATTATAATTTATTCGCATGATCCATTCAAATTCATTTGTATGGATGTATCCATTCTAATTTATTCGTATAATCCATTCTAATTCACTCGCACGATCTATTCTAATTCATTAGTACGATCCATTCTAGCTTATTTGTACGATGCATCCTAATTCATTCATACGATCCATTCTAATTCATTCGTATGATTCATTCAAATTCATTCAGACGATCCATTCTAATTCATTCGAACGATCCATTTTATTTCATTCGTACGATCAATTCTAATTCATTCGCACGAATGTATCCATTCTAACTCATTAGTATGATCGTACGATCCATTCTAATTCATTCGTACGATCAATTCTAATTTATACGTACGATCCATTCTTATTCATTCGTACGATCCATTCTAATTCATTTGCAGGAATCATTCGCACGAATGTATCCATTGTAATTCAATCGTACGATCCATTCTAATTCACTCGGACGATCCATTCTAATACATTCGCACAAATGTATCCTTTCTAATTCATTCGCACGATCCATTCTAATTCATTCGTATGATCCATTCTAATTTATTCACATGATCCAATCTAATTCATTCATACGATCCATTCTAATTCATTCGTATGATCCATTCTAATTCA